>OX337231.1:3409967-3581426 GCA_946965045.2 Epithemia pelagica | reverse complement strand
AACAAACGCGCCATGGTGATTCGAACCAAAGTCATGACGGAAAACGACGATTCTTCTCTCGAATCGACTCTGCAAGCCGCCACCACTACCACCAATACCAAAAGTAGTCGTCGAACGTCCTGGTCCAAAAAACGACGAGACACGACCGTGGTGGTCTTTGTCACTCCACCCTCCAAACCACAACCGTCCAAACCAAAGCAACATCGAACCACAAAGGAACAATCCTCGTCCCAATCATCAGTGACTACTGGATCGTCCTCCTCCTCTTCCCCAACAAGCAGCAGTAGTACTACTAGTAATGGACCCTTTTTGCAAAGACTAAAGTCCAAACTCAAGAAAAAGCCCGATCCACAAGGCCGCAAATCCCAACCAGCCGTACCCGACGACGTGGAACCCGCTACGACTACTACTACTACTACTCCGCCAACCGCACCACGACGACCAGGGGTTCGCTTTTCCGAAGATGTCCAATGGATTGCCCCCTGTCGGTTTCGGCAATACTTGACCTGTGCCGAAATTCAAGAACAATGGTATGCCTCACCCGATTTTGTACGCTTCAAGCAAGAAGCCCGAGTGTGGGCGGGACAGTCCTCCTTGTACGAGGACTACTATGACTTAGACAGCGACGACTTGACGAGTGGCATTTGTTATCATTACATGATGGGCCATGACCTTCCGGATTCCGCTCCAGCCACAGCCGCCACTGACTCGTCGTGGTTTCCCCTCGTCTTTTCATCGCCTTCCACTCAAACAAACGACGACACTGATAACCAAAAGGACGAAATGACCACCGCCATGGATCGAGCCGTGGAAACCTGTCTCAGTGTCCCCTGTACAGCGTCCCACGGTTGGTGGGTCCCCCTCCTCACGGCGGACTCATCGTCGTCCTCTTCTTCTTCGTCGTCATCGGCACCGCCGACCGAGTCGCACGCCATGCTCCCCGTTCCCAGCTAAAAACACAGAATGCTTTGACACTCTCTCCACACACAACCATGCCTGTAAAGACGAGAGGGTATCGAATGGCAACATTCTTGGGGGGACAGTTTGCAATGTATCCATTTAGTGTAATTTTAGAAAGTATACATTATATACGTTGTTCGACATTCGACACCCAATATATATATATACATGCACATGATTCTTCTCCTTGTTGTTGGTGGTGGTGCCAATGGGCCAAACTCCTTTTCTCTACTGACTTTCTACCAGGGAAACACAACAGGTCCCTTCTATCCTGCTTCTCGGTCCACGTGTAGAGACATTCATCGCTGCTGTGGCACTCTCTCTCTCTCGATCTCTCCACTGTGTGTGATCGGTATCAGTGGGGGATTCCACCAGTTCGGTGGTCGAACGAAGAATGTCTTGCACCCCGAGTTTGGCAAGACGAGTTTAAGAACCTATCTAGTATTGTCGGAACAAAGGTCCCAGCAACTACTACTTCAAACAAGAATGATGGTGTCTCTCTCTGTGTGTGTGGTTCGCGTTCCGTTTGGTGCAAGTACCATAGCGACCGGAACGGACATGTTCTAGGATTGTTTATTATGAATTATTGTAGGTGTTCGGTTCTCTCGGGGGACACCCACGAGGATGTTGTTGTTGTTCTCTTACTACAACTTTTGGGAGTGTGGACGACGGAGGAGACTGGTGGACCGCAACTTGGTAAAGCGTTCTCGGTATTTGCGACCACGCGAGGATCGTCGGGGCGACGACGAGGACGACGATACTGGCTCTTGGGACTGACTTTGGGGAGAGGGCTGGGAGGAGGAGGGAGTCGTTTTTGTCGTCCACAATCGCGCCATCCACCGATCGCCCTTGCGGGGAGACAAGGAACGACGACCCGGGTAAGACGAATTCCATCGACCCGGACCGCCGCTTCCACCACCCCGAAGTTTGCGGGGAGACAAGGAACGACGACTGCGTCGAGAGGGTACCGCTTCCGGCTCCTCTTCCTCCACCAGGTCATTGGGAAACAGATTATTGGCATCGACATTGGCATCGACATTGTCGGATCCATCAAATTCAATTTGGAAAACGGGGTCTTCTGCCTTGCCCACTCGGCTGTTACGCCCATTGGTTCTTGTCTTGGCTCGTTCGTCTGTGTCATCAAAGTCTCGCGAACCTCGACTCAGGACAAACTCGTCCATTTGCGTCTGGATCCTATCCAGTGGATCTTGGTTGCCGTCGTCGGATGGACCACGCTTTGGTTCCAAATCTTCCTCCACATCAAGTTGCTCATCGTCTTCTTCTTCGTCGTCGTCATCCTCATCACTCTCGTCCGACTCATCGTCCTCTTCTTCACTTTCCTCCGCATCCAATAGCACTGGATGTGCATGACGCTCTCTAGGATGATCCGCTGTTTCAAACTCTGGATTTCTATCAAATACACGGTGCACAAGCGTTTCTTGTGGGGTACAGTCTCCTCCTTTTAAAATCTGTTCGAGGTATTCAAGACCTTCGAGCGGATTTTGCGCCAAGGACGACTGCCCGTGGTGGTGTTGGGGTTCGTGCAAATGTTCCGTTGGTTCTTGTTGGGGTGGTTCTTGCAGTTGTGGATCCTGGGCATGGAGGGAGACTTCAAATCCCAGGGGTGCCAGACTCACGTGCAATTGCTCCGTTCCGCCGTCTCCAACGGTTCCCACCCTGTGACATGTTGTCGTTGTCGTGGTGGGGGTCCGTTGACTAGTACGACTACGCGTCTCGTGGTTCGCCTCTCGATGCCTGGCGGTGCCCGTGTGGACAATGCCCTTCCATCCTTTGAGGGGTTGCTGCTTCATCTTGTTCAAGTCTTCGGGAGGAAAGCTAAAGTTGGTACAACTCAAGGCGCTGACCGCAAATTCTCGAATATTGCTTCGAGGGCTCGACGAGGCTCCTGCTGCTCCTGCTCCCGGGGAGGAACCAACGCTTTCGGCAACGGTTCGGGGCGTCGTTCCTTTTGGCTTGTCGTGATGATGATGATGACTCTCCTCGAGACTTGGTTGTTGTTGTTGCAAATCGGAGGAGGACGACGAGGACGATGTCGACATGGACGAGGAACTTCGGATATTCGTGGTACGCGTATGTGTCGTCCGGGACGGTTCGGACACGAGCAACTGTTGGAGGGATTCGGCGGCGGACACGAGGTTGGAGAACAATAAGGATCCCAGCCCTCCGGCGGCCGTGGGAGCGTACGGGTTGCTACTACTGCTGCTGCGGTGAGTCCGGCGGTTGGCATGAGGAATGTGGAGATGACCGGCGGTCGTGCCCCTCCTCCTTGTGGGTCGGGACGACGACGACGACACATCCTCGGGAAACAAGGCGCGAGAATACACGCCCGACAACTTGATGGAATCGCGGTCCTCGGAACAACAACTACTACTGCCCTCCGAACTGGCCCTCTTGTTTCGTCGTCCTCGAGACGTGTGGTGCTTCCGGCTGGCCGTTCGGGTGTGGCGTCGTGCCTGGGAGCCAAAGGAGAGGGACGAAAAGCGTGATTTGGAATAATGTCTCGGAGTTTCCAGAATCCAATCCTCGCTTTGTCTCGAAAGTTCACTCTCATCACCATCTGGGTCTTGCTTGTCCATATAACTGTCTTCGCTCGTTTTAATGTCGCTCTCGTCATGAGAGGATTCATGAGAAAAGGTATCACTCAGTGACGATGTTACCGAATTATCCTTGATGGTGAATTGGTAATAGGGCAAGAGACTGGTGGAACTTGTCGACGATGTGGAGCTGGGTCTCATGTTCAAGGCATGGGCGGCAGCCGGAGGTTCCTGTGGTGGTGGTGATGGTGATGGTTGATGAATATCATCGGCAATCAAGTCTCGTTGCAACTGTTGATGCTGCAGGCGCAGACGGCTGTTGGGTCCACCACTGCCACCGCCATCCTCCTCCATGAAAAATACCGTCTCCTCTTGTGCTCCTCCTCCCAACATTCGCGGGTGGTTGTGGTTCGATCCGCTAGGATCGGGTTCGTAATACTTCCAGGCCATTTCAAAGACTCGACCATGTCCCGGCTCATGGTTGTTGTTGCCGCCATAGGATTCACCATCGTCATGGGCCGACACAAAATCACTCGAATCAATGGAGGAGGTGGCAAAATATTCGACGCTGGATTCGGGATGGGGCGATCCGAGCAATTTCTTGGTGGTGGTTGTCATCATGGTGTGCCTTGCTTGAATTGTTTTGTTTCTTGTTCTTGTTTTTCAAGCTCAACAACCACACTCTAGGAATGACATGACACACACCAAAAGCTCACCACACAATCCTGGTGCTTTTTCTCTCGTGTCGTCCTTGTCGTTCTCGTCCTCACAGGTTGGATCGTCGGAGGAGAAATATTGGTTCAATCGTCGCGGGGGATCGAGTCACAGTTATCCAAAAATGTGAACAGCTTTTTCAGAGTGGCAAAATTTTGGCAGTCGCAGGCGAGCGAGCAAATCGGGAACTACGCGGAGCGTTTGTCATGGGATATATATGCGAATTTTCAATGTGATACGACATCACACACGCTGAAAAGTATTCAGAATCCAACTCCCAAGCGCGTACCTTGGATCGTTTTCCATGGTATTCCTAACGTGTCAAACAGTCATTTCTCTGGAGATTCTTGATAACTGGGATTGGTCGTGTACACATAACATTCCAGTCCATTCCACGATCGATCACACCCGACCGAGGCATCCATCATTCTCTCAAAGTGTGAAGACAAGATCATGAGATGGATCCATCTCGTAACAAACAACTTCTCCAAAAAGTTTTGCTTCTATTCAAAAAATGTCACGCAACGATACTACATTAGGAATTGGGCTCGTCCAGTTGCAGAGTACGTTGTGGATTATGGTCCTCTAGGTCGACCTCATTTGTTTCTCGGACTCAAATCAAATAGGGCAAATAACTAGATAGTACTACTTAGGAGTAGTAAGCAGTGCTTCCGTTGCCAAAGGCTGGATCAACCAATGGTTCCCAGCCACACGTGTTTATTTGATCCTTTCCGAAACGAGGTATCTACCTAGGGTCGTGTCAGCCAATGGTCAGCTTTCTCCAAAGAGAGACCCGATCGAGCATTGCAGGAGCCCGACAGTCGCTTCCTTGATTGAACACCACCATCCATGGAGTCTACCACGTGTCACAAATGGCCATCATTGTTGACAACCTGTAGAAAACTTATGAGCATGCATCCGGCCATGGCATGTCCTCTGACAGTTTCTGTGATTGCTCGACGAATGACACCTTTGTGTGTAGGTGAAGCCAAACGCTGTCGGCAGTCACATGGGACAAATCGTTCGCGGCTCTTGTGCGGCTAGTAACAATGCCAAATTCAGTGGGTGCGTACCACAGCAAAAAGGAATTGGAGTTGTGCGCCTGTCGTGTAAAAAAGCTACAACAGATCCAAGGTTGGTTCGGGTTCATCCTTCTTTTCCTCATCATCCTCCTTGGTGTCTAAAGTTGCATCCATGGATAGTCGTTCATGGTCGGATCCGTGTTTTTGCTTCTCGAGATCTCCAGGAACTTGACACGACAATGCTTTTGTCGGAATCGCTAATGGCAACGAATCCAAACGCTCGACACACTTGTCCGTGAGTGCCACGGATCCGCCACGTTCCAAATCGTTTGGAATCCCAGGCTCCTGGTCCATGGGCAATGGTGTTTGTGTTTGTTCCTCCGATGGTACAGTTTCCAAATTGTCCTTTGGATATTCGTTCGTTTCGTCGGTTGTATTGAAGGACGGCGACGTGGATTCCATACGAGTGGCTTCGTCCTTGTGATTTTTTCCATGTTCTATCAAATCGTCTTCTTTCATGGACGCATCCGTTTCCTTGGGTTCGGAACTGGCCATTTCTTGGTCCGGTTCATCATATTCGTAATTTTCCTCTTCTTCTTCTTCTTCGTCTTCTTCAGCCACCACATAGAGATACAAGTCTTGTCCCAAATGATTTTGCGAGACCAAACAGGACGACGACGAATCGTCCACTCCATCCACCTCGGGCGGTCCATGTTCGAGTGACACAGTAGATTGTTGTTGTTGTTGTTGCCGTGCTTGCGCAGAGGAAGAAAAGGTGGACCACAGGGGCGGGTCTCGTGTGGAACCACTCGGAGGTTCCCCCATCAAGCACGAGGACGAATAGGATTCGTCCGCCGCACCTTCACCCGTCAATGGTGGTGGTGGAACGGCATGATTTGACCATCGACTGAGACGACTGGCCATGCGAGTCGATCGTAGAAAGACACTGCTGTGGGGCGCATGGGACGGATATTGCGAAGAACACTCGGATCGTTTCCACAATTCTCGACGGAGCAAAAAGGCTCCAATGTCGCGTTGAAAATAGATGAGCGAATTCAAAAAGCCTTGAAGGGGCAAACAGAGACACATGCAAAACAAGAGACCGTACCGGATATCGTCCTTGTGCAATTGCTGGGTCCGCGAAATGGTGGGAAACAAAAAGGCCAACAAAAAGGCACAGGAATACAAGACGCCTTGTCTCAAGACGGGACGACTGAGACGACCAGAAAAGCGGCGTTGAGGCCCTTGTCGAACGCCCGATTGTCGCACCAACAAACGATTGCGGATCGTGCGTTGCCACGCACTGCCGCGACGGAGCGAGGCCGTCGGAGACGACGCATCCTCCAAGTCATCCGTCTCGTCCTCGTCATCCGGGGGTGGTTCCGTCGCGGCCGCCGCTTGCGCCAGGGTCCGTTCAAATTGGTAGCGATGATTGGCTCGTTCTTGATGGCGGACATGTCGATACATGAGCGAAAACAAGGTCACGACGGCAAAAAAGGAGGCCCAAATGGGAATGTAATACAAGAGAAATTTGAGCAAATCGGATTGTTCCGTGCCGGCAAACCAACACCAAAAGTCATTGGGATGAAATTGATTGTCCAAGACACCGTAGAGCGCAGTCGATAAGCCAAACAAGGCCGGTCCGACATGAAAGGCCCTGGCATGGCGTTGCAATTTGTCATCCTTCCAATTGCACTTGACGGTCAAGTAATAATACGAGGCCAAACTCAAATTGTACAAGGGAATGGCCGGTTCAAAGGCCTGAAACAAGGCACCCTGCGCCGTACAGGTAAAGGTCGAACCGCGCGGCATGAATACTGTCTCACTGGCCTCGTTGGCCGGAATGGCCCAACTGCCGACAATGTACATGGAACTCGAACACAAATCAAACAAGGACATGCCCAACAAAATGTTCAAGAGGACCGGTCGTTTCAAGCGATGTTTCAAATGACGTTTCTTGTGCCAGACATTCCAAATAATCAAGGACGATCCCACCAAGGACAACCCACCGGCATATTTGGCCGCCAAGGTCGCCGCCCGCATTTGGGCACTCGACAAGGCGGGCGGCGGCGAGGACGACGACAACATCATGGCGTCGTCGTCATTGTCGGCTGGAATCGTGTCCTCCATTGTAGCTAGCGAGATCGATCCAGCCCTTTTCCAATCACCAACTGAAAAGGATCAAGTCCAGGACCCAAAATTGTTGTTTAGTGGTGTTCTTCTTGATACACCTCTCGCACAACATACACAGAGGCAATCAATTCGAACTTGGCGGTGCTTTTGTTGTAGGATACGCACTCTCTTGAACGTTGGACTGCTCCGTTCAAGCTTACTAAAAGGAGACAGGCACGACACTCAACAGCAACATGAGCCAACTACGGTAGCGGAACAGCAATGGGCCGCTCTCATGGCGGTCTCCTCTTTTATTTTTTCAATGAAACTTTCAGCGGTAAGTTCCGTAAAATTCTCAAGGAACAGGTTTATTCAAAGGAACAAACCGCTTACAAATTCGTTGAAAAATCGGTAAATGGGAGAGTCTTGTAAATGGTGAGTCGTTTTGAGGTGAAATGAGGATCTTATATTTAACAAGATTGGGTCCATACATTATTCCACAGTAAAAACTTCCTTTCTGATGCGGTATTCGCACAAAATCAAATCGCCCTGCGCGCACAACATGCAGGATGCAGGTATTGCTGCTATTGCTCGGAGAAAAACAGGGAAAGGCAACAAGCGATGCGACTGTGACATGGTAGCTGGATTAACTGGACAAAGACGAACCCTGCCCACGCCGTCTGTTGGTCTCCCCATCGTTTTCTAGTCGCGTTGAGGTTCTCGCTGCAACTCAGGCCACTGAATCCCGATCTACAAGTGACGCGTTCCTGCTTGGGAGTACACGGTTCAATGAGATCGTGGAAAAGCCAAACGAGTTAGCTACCTCTAGAGAGCTAGAGTGCCTCCTCTACTCTAGAGGAGTGGCGCCAATGTATCATTCGCTAGAGTAATAGTACCATGGATGGGTGGCAACGAAACGTTCATCGAAGGCAACACCTACAACATGTTACGCAGTCGTTCCCACGTCTCTCACAATCAATACTCGAGAATTGCACGAACTCGTCATGGAGTGTGGGGCTTTTGCCACCACCAGAGGGTGGAACGAACACAGTGTTGCGCCAAAGAACCATTTCCTCACAAACAGCACCGTGTCGTGGCCATCAGCCTAGAGTGAAAATGAGTAGTTGCGCGTCATTGAAAATCAAGTGGATGGAGGCACCCTTGCAACGCACGGCAACGCCACAGCCGATCACTGCTAGGGTGAACCAAAAGGAGAGAACATCTCGTTCGAGACTAGAAGGGCACGAGAGCAATCCAACAGCCACTCGACCTCCTGTATTGAGACTCTGCAATCGGAGGAACAGAGCATGCCAATGGTCGCCTTTCAAGGGCGCCATTCCATACTCCTCTTCCATCCGTTCGTCCAAAACGTCATTGCTGGACTCCACGATAGACTGTCTTTGAAACAAACCAATGGCCTTTCCAGGGCACCGAATTCCAAACTCTGGACCCGTTCGTCACACTCTCGAGTGGTAGATTGTATATTGTAGGAACGCTAGAGTATATACGTGCGTCTTCGACCATCCACCACAGAGCGTTCGAGTGTCGTCATGCCTTTTGTCTTTGGCGAGCAAGGGCCGACTGCTGCCCCAAACAAGTTCTGCAAATCACAATTGCGGCAAGAAGGAAAGCAACGACAGAGTCGAGCTTGTTTCATTCGGGAAACGCCTTCTTGAGAAACTACTGTCATCTGACCTTGTCATCATCATGAGGCGTTGTTACAGCGTCGGCTTCCCGACCGAATGGCAAACCCTCTTCTTCATCGTCGTCATCATCATCCACTTCTTCGGGCAACAAGGGCATGTCACTATGCGGTGATTGTTGTGAATGCAAACGAGACGAATCCAACGATGGGGGCATGGTATCGGATCGGATGGAATCCAGCCATACCGATCCCTCTCGAGACGAAGCAAATTTGGAATCTTCTTCCAGCACGACACTCAAGTCTCCTCCTGCTGCTCGTGTCCCATTTCTTCCCTCTTGGTCCGGTGGGGACAAGAAGGAGGACTGACTGGTCGTCGTGTCGTCCACAGCCACAGGAGTGTCCGTCATGGTCGTGGTGCTGGTCGAAAAGACTGGACTACTGCCACTGCTGGGAGTCAAGGTATAAAACAAGGGCGATCGTCGACTATGGTCCGTACTGCTCGAACTCACAGGACGACGGTCCTGGCCGTCCCGCCGCTTGCGGTTTCGTCGGTACCGTCGAATCCACGAGGCCAAGTCATGCTTAAAGTACACGATGCAATTCATGAATCCTTGCAGCGGCAAGAGCAATGTCATGCAATACAAGACGGGAAATTTGACACTGTACTTGTGCAATTGTTGCGCCCGCACAATGGTTGGAAACAAAAAGGTCAAGACAAAGGCGCAGGAAAACCACACACCTTGCCAAAAGACGGGGCGACTCAATTTGCCGGGACATGTCGTCGTTCTAGTTCGTGGTGGTGGTGGTGCCATTGCCGCAGAAGTGGGGAGTGGCGTCGTTGTAGGAATAGGAGCTGCTCCAGTGTTTGAGTTGTTGTTGTAGTTTTCGTTGGGGTTGCTATTGTGTTCGGCCAAGCCCGTCGGAACCGACGACGAGGTCCGTGACAAGACAGTGCGACCAAGTCTCCTCGTACTACTCACGACACGGGTCAAAACGGCCGAGGGAGAAAACAAGGACTGCGTGTTTGGTTCGGCCGCTTCCAGGGCAACGGCCCGTTCAAATTGATAGCGTTGATTGGCCCGTTCTTGTTTGCGGACATGTCGATACAGAATGGAAAACAAGGTGACAACGACGGTAAAAATGATCCACAGGGGACCATAGTAAAGTGCAAATTGTAAGAAATCGGTTT
Source organism: Epithemia pelagica (assembly GCA_946965045.2). Classification (NCBI taxonomy): domain Eukaryota; phylum Bacillariophyta; class Bacillariophyceae; order Surirellales; family Surirellaceae; genus Epithemia; species Epithemia pelagica. The sequence continues at coordinate 3,571,229 of OX337231.1, read as the reverse complement.
CTTCCGTCCCTCCAAACCAACACCAAAATTCCAGAGGATTGAATTGGTCGTCGAGCAAACCGTAAAGGGCGGTCGTAGGACCAAAGACGGCCGGCCCGATATGAAAACACCATGCATATCGCTTCAATTTATCTTCTTTCCAATTGCGACGAATGGTTAGGAAATAATAAATGGCCAAACTGAGATTGTAAAAGGGAATGGCCGAGGCAAAGGTTTGAAAGAGGGCGCCTTGCGCCCGGCACGTGGCGCGAGTACCGCGAGGATTATAGACGGTGGATCCTTCGTCGAGTTGATCGGCCGGTATCGCCCAACTGCCGACAATGTACATGGAACTGGCACAAATATCAAACAGGGACATGCCCAACAAAATGTGCAACAAGACGACACGTCGAGCATGGGTGGGATGATGATGATCGGAATGATGCTCACTTTGCTTCTTCTTTTTGCGCCAAATATCATGGAGAATCAACAGAGATCCCATGATGGAGAGAGAGCCCGAACACTTGGCTTGAATGGATGCCGCTCGCATTTGATCCGTGCTGTGTGACATGATGCTGTTTGTTGTGTTTTTCTTGGGACAAAGCCGTCAAGGGCGAGAGTGCTTGTCACTCTCCCAAACAGGTCCGAGAGCAAATAATAATATCCTTCTCCAGGTTGAGGACGAGAGCAGAAAGCTTTGCAATAACACCACAACGGCGTCACCATGGGGCTTGGTGATGCAGTGGGCAATGGAGAGACATGGAGGAGGTTCGCGTTGCTACCTTCTGTCTCGGTTTTCGACATCCACATAGCATCTGGTCTTGGTCGTGCTGAAAAACCTGAAGAAAGTTTTTGTCGCGCGTAAATATTGCCCTGGCCGCATAAAATGGCTATGGAATCGCTGATAACACCACGTCACGAAGAAATAGTGACGTGGCAAGATTGCCAGTCACGATTTCATGTCGTTCGAAGACATCCGTCGGAGAGAGAACCGCGAACGCATCCACCGTCCATTGTCATCGCGGGCGTCGATTGATTTCTTGAAAGAGAGAGCGAGATAGAAGATTGAGAACAAGTGATTCAGACCCAGCAAACGCAACAACAAACAAATAAACAAACTACTCACCATGTTATCGTATTCCAGAACTCTCATTTCCCGTCGCATGACAAGAAGTGCCTTGTCGCAAACAACACGACAATACCATGAAAATATTGTGGAGCATTATGAAAATCCACGCAATGTGGGATCCTTGGACAAGAACGATGCCTCCGTGGGAACGGTACGTGACAACTGAAAATTACAGGGTGTTCTGGCAGATGTTTCCGTGCGATTCATGGAATTGGAGACTCAGGATTGGAGCTTGTTTGTACAATTGGATTATATCTGACAATCATTTTGTTGATTTTCTGTGTTGATGTTTGATGCTTCCATTCGTGATTTTGCACACATGACTGTGCTATGTTTATTTGTGTTATTTAGGGTCTTGTGGGTGCCCCCGCTTGTGGCGATGTCATGAAATTGCAAATTCAAGTGGGCGGCGAGGACGGTCGGACCATTGTCGATTCCAAATTCAAAACCTTTGGTTGTGGGTCGGCCATTGCCAGTAGTTCGGTCGCCACCGAATGGATCAAGGGCAAGACGGTGGATGAAGTGTTGAGCATTAAAAATGCCGACATTGCCGCCCATTTGAAATTGCCCCCCGTCAAACTTCATTGCAGTATGTTGGCCGAAGATGCCATCAAGGCGGCCGTCAAAGACTGGAAAGAAAAGGCCGACGACAAGGCTCCTCAGGAAGAAGGGGCCTCCAAGACGGTGGCACAATCGGTGGCCTGAAAAGCATGAAAGAACTGTGTGATGGAGGGAAGAATGGGTTGACTGGACTGGTTCATGCCTTGATCCTTTTTGTATTTGTAGAATTTTTTATTTGAGTAGCGGAATGTACAGACATTACCAACTGTGGATTGGGTTCTGACCCTTTTTAGAGCCGAGAGGAGGGCCATGGTTTGTGGGCATATTCTGAATCTGCAGCTTCTCACCAGACTATCAACGGCACGACTAGGTAGTGCCCCTAGCAGTAAGATGTAATGTCGAGTCGCATATGAGTCGAATTGAATACATCAAACATATTATGTAGTATCGGTGTCTCCATGTTCCCGACTAGGAATATCTTCTTGGAGAGCAAGGGGGACTCCATGAACATATATTGGGAAGACCCCTTTATTTCATCTTTCGTTCAATCTTAATTGCCAATACAATGGAGAGAACAATTAGTTCCAAGAAATCACTTCCAACTCCCCATCACGTCCCGAGATCGAGCCATTGCTTCCGTTTTATAATGTCGTTTTCAATAGGTCGGTAGTCCTCACTACGAAATTCAAAAACACCACAATCTGCACGCATCCGTCAACATTCGACATTGCCTCTGTTACGGGAATTCATTTTCAACAGAGTATAAAAAGAGAACTCATAGAGTCGAAAAGGGAGGACATTACTGGGCTCCATCGATCGCCCTCCTCCATCAAGGTATCCAGATTACCAGACTGGTCTTGAAGTTGGTACGAGCGCGTAGATTGAGGTCAAACCGGTGACTAAGCCCGATACCCGATGGAAGACCAGGAACCAGGAATGCGGGCAGCAATTATATTTACTATGCCAATCCGGGAATCGCCATCTCTGTGCAGTATCGTAGTCTTAATTTCACCTCATCCCCGATCTATCTCGCACCGCCATACGATAACTTATCATCGATGATAGCCGAAACAGTATGGACAATCCGAAAAGATGAGACAAACTATGTCCTTCGTCAACGAACCCAATCTTCGTCACCGAACCCGGTCTTCAAGAAGTGTGGCGCGACCATACGAGTTCGTATTCCGAAATCTATCATGACCCCCTACCAGACTACGAATAGAATCGTTCGACTATAATGTACGAATTGCTTATAGGAGTATCGAAAACGAGGATAGTAATAAGATGATTATTATCTCTACTCTTGACACAATAAGTAGAGGTTGGACCCGCGAGCTAGGTAGGCTAACCGCGCATCCTAGCCCGTGCGAGTCCAAATAACAGCGTGTTACGCAGTTCCGCACTACTATGGGATTATGTACCCTGCACATATTTGACGTACGGGCGGTCAGACCTAGAAAGCACCAAATCGGTGCACCCCGCCGTTACTGTGCGTAGATGCGAGTAGCGCGGATCGGACCCGCCAGTCTCTTTCGTTGCGGCTCCAGGGATCATCACCGCGGTGCTGAAAATCCGATTCGCAGCACCGTGGTGCGTGTCCAACATCTAACAATGAGTAAGCTCATAATAATTAAGATTCAATAATATCCCTACCAATACCAACCTGCTATTTCTGCTAGCTGCAAGCGTTAGTTGGAGATTGGAGAGCTGTAGTTCCTATTCCTACTACCGGGTAGTCCTACAACTACTACTATTGTAGGAGTACCTACTCTAGCTAGACTACTAGCTTTTCCTTCTCCTCTGGCAGCTCGAAACATGCTGGAGACTTAGACTAATTAGGTAGAGGAGCGAGGAGTAGTAGAACTACTACCTATGAACTAGAGATGTCATTAGTCATTCTAGTCGAAGTATCAAATTCGAAGTTCGAAGTAGTAAGATTCATATTATAATTCTATGTTGTTGGTTGTTGTGCTCGTTCCAACAAATATTATTTAATAATGGCCTACCCTATAAATTCGACCATAGACTTATGCCGAAATCAATAAGCCATAGTCACTGGATTGTTTGTAGGTCCAAATCTTTGGGTGTCGAGCCGGTTGAGTTCTTCATTTTTTTATCCTCCCTCCTCACAAATCTATAACCAGCGAAGAGCGAAGGCACAAGCTTGACTAGTTTATCAAGAGCACTCTGAACCCATGGTTGCCCCAAGCCCAATCGAAACCGCCACTCGCAAGTCCATCGCCAAGTACTTCCCTTTGGGCTCGATCCTCTCTCGCGGGCAGGAAAACCCGATCACCCTTCATGTTGTGGACGATGACTTATTTCGATCCTTGTGGGCCTTGGTTGCCAAACTCATGGTCGTGGACGGTGCCCTATGCCGATACACCAAGGAGAACATTGCCCAGCTGGTGAGCAAGAAGAACGAATGTCCCGTTTGCGTCACAGCACATAGTATGATGGGTTCTGCCGCCGAACATGCTGCTACCCGATACGAAGAATACGAGCAAGCCTTGGTCTACGGCGAAACCGTTCAAGATGCCACCGTTCTTCAAAAGAAGGGTATTCTCGCATCGGCCCGAGCCACCTCGCCTCTTACCAGCCAAGCCATGGCCGAAGCAGCCTTGGTTGTCTTGCTTTTCCAGCACATGAATCGCGTCGTCAGTGCTATCATGGGAGAAGAAATGTCCACCGCCATGTTCAGTGTGCCGCGTAAAGTGGCGAGGACCATGGAAAGTCCCGGTGTCATGAAGTATATGAACAGGGCCATGTCGTGGTTTATTGCCTCGCGTGTGCGAGCCCATGAAGAACCAGGCATTTCGGCACCACTGTTTGAAATTCGAAGAAGCAAGAGGAGTAGCAAGACCAACGCCAACAACAGTCAGGACTACAGCAGCAGCAACAACGACTACAGCAATAGCAGCAGCAACAACATTAATGACGACCCGGATTCCCTTCCGTCGCATTTGGCAGGCGCCACGGTGGCTGGTACAGAACGGGCCAAGGCCTTGAATCGTTTGGTCCAGTTGGTGGACATTTTGTACGAAACCCGTCAATTGAAGGACGACGTTTCTCCACAAGTGATTCGGTTCCTCCAGGACCCTGCCAATACTCCTCCTTGTGTCGGTGGTAGCAACTGCAACAGTCGAACTATTGATTGGATTCTGATTCACATGCGTACCAAGGCCGAGCAAGTCCTGGTAGTGGATGGTGACGACGAACTAGAAGGCGCAGTTCTTCAAGAACAAGCACCACCGCGAACTTCCACCAAAGAAAAGACGACGAGGCGAAGTAGCAGCAGCAGTGAGAAGAAGAAGAAGACCTCCCCACCAAAAAGTCTATCGGCTGCCACGAGAAGCCAAATCAATGTTCAAGTCGCCATTGTACTTCTGATGGTCACTCATGCACCCAAGGCCGTGTACCGAAATTCGGAATGGTTTGCACTGACCAAGGCTATTGGTAAGGATCGTGCGCGCTTGATTGTCTTGTGGTGGTCTTTGCGATTGACTCTGCAAATGGCCAAGGGTCTGGATGCTAAAGATCTTTTGGCTCGATCGAGCGCTCGTAGCAGCAGCAGTACCAGCAACAGTTCCAGTGGCAACAGCAGCCGCGAGAGTGGTAACAACAATGCCGCGCCGAATGGGGAGAATGCATCCAACGAATAGTTGAGATTGCAGATTGCAGATTGCAGATTGGGGGTGCGTGGATCAAAGTGCGTAATTTTTAATATACGATAGTTTGACAACGTTTACATGTATCCTTGCTTCCTTCATGGTGGGCTTTCTAAGGTACTGGGTTATCTCCAAAGGAGACGTACATGGATTCCCGCTTCAAACACGAGATTAGCTAGAGTTTGCTACCTCTCTGTGAGAGAAAGTCGGCGTGTGCGTTCAAAAGGCGACCGGTCCAGACCTTTTGTCCGATGCGCGCGTCTGAACTCAGGAGACATCACAAATCCACAACACAACAACATCATGTCTCAACCAAACAACAGAACACAAACACCAGGCACCACAATAAGAGTGAAAGAAGACACTGCGTGGCTGCAACTATAAATTGATGCCTTATTCGTATCCGATAGGTGATCCTGTAGCGAAGCATGATGTCTCATCCCCGCAATCATTTTCTCCTGAAGCGTCCTTACGACAAGCCGAGGAGTTGCTCCTGACCACCACATCCTCCTTTTTTCTTCCCTTACAAGAGCCACCCACCAATCTCAAGCTACTCAGTTTTGTCTATTCCTACAATGATGTAGCAAAAGAACCATTGAGTCGAAACCTCTCGATTTTGGGTTTCGCCGACTTGTCCATGTCGGTGGTACGCAAACTGGTGGGCGACGACGAGGGTGGAGTTCCGGACTGTCTCCATCGAAGGACCTTGAGCGTCCGACGAGGTGATCAAGAGTATATGAAAAGATTGGAAGAGAAGCATCGAAAAAACTCTTCATGGTTTGCCTATTTTATGTACCGGCTGCGAAAAGATAATATGGTGGCGATCTTGGCAAAGGACAAGTTGGATCGATTTGCATTGATCAAACCAATCGACCCGATTGGCTCCGACAAATACAACAAGGAAGACTTCTTTTGTTCCTGTTTTGTGGGAAATATATCAGAGGTCAAGAAATTTTTAATGGGGGATCCGACAAGCCGTTGCAAACCTTTCTTCAGCGCTGGCGGCAGTGGTTGGGACATTACTGAGGAGGCAAGTGGAAACCAAGACCGCAAGCGGAAACGAGAAGACAAAGAAGATGAGGAGTCTGGGTTTCACGCGGATGCCGGTGCAGCGGCAGCCGCTGCCTTTTATGGCGATCGCACATCGAACGTCCAAATTCGGGTGGATTCAGAATTGTGTCATATGCGCGCCTTTAATAATTGGGTCAAGGCAACACAAATTCAAGAGTTAGACCCAAACACCAAGGGATCCGGGAAGGAAATGAGAGGTCCCTTGAGAATATTGGATTTAGCTTGTGGAAAAGGAGGTGACCTGGGAAAATGGATTATGCATTCGAGGGGGGTCAAAAACTACGTGGGAAGTGATGTTGCACTCGGATCATTAAAAGACGCGGCGATTCGAGCCAGGCGAATGCGACACCGTGGACTGAACCAGTGCACCTTCACTTGCGCCGATCTAGGCCATGATGTTCCAGGGCGTTTCCGGTCGCCAAAGGAAAAACTCTTGCAAAAACTCTGCACATGGTCACTGCAAGGTGAACTAGAACATGTATCCGCAACACCAAAATTCAAGAAAGTGCGGGGAGGGGGGATCCATCCAAATGAAATGTTTGATGTTGTTTCCATACAGTTTGCCATCCACTATATGATATCCACTCAAGAACGCGCTCGGCGTTTATTCCACACTGTCAGTCAATTATTAGAAGTGGGTGGGAACCTCATTGCAACGACAATTGATGCGAGAGTCATTATTGGTCATTTGATGAATCTTGGGGCGGATCTTCATTCTCATGACAACGATAAGCTCAACAACGTGAGGGAACCTTTGGAGATCAAGGTTGGATGCGGAGCATGTCGGATTCGTTTCGAGCCTGAAATTGTAGCAACGATTTTCAAAAGTGAGCCCAACAGCAATGGAAGTTTTGAGCATCTGTTTTGTCTGGAATACACTTTCACTCTGGTGGAAGGTTCGGATCACAAGGCAGGTGTTCGAGACGCCGTAAACCTGGTACGTTTCGGTTGCTCGCCTGCACTTGCGCATTTCCAAAGGATACCGTTCTCACCTTCTCCCATGGCGTAAATTCAATACAGCCCGAGTGGCTGGTTCCGCTTCCAATGCTGGAGACTCTCGGCAAGCAAGTTGGATTGGAGCTCGAGTATGCCCAAAATTTTCACGAGTTTTTCAAGAACCGCCAGGATCCAGCGGTACACGCCACAGCACACCACAGTTTGCATCGTATGAACGTTTTGAACCATTACGGATCTATATCACAAGACGAATGGGATATCAGTCGACTGTACTGTGCTGTAAAGTTTCGAACAGTTCACGAGCCACAGGTATAGAGTGGGAACAGGCGAGTCTCGTCCCTCCACCGTGATAGAAGAATTCGCATCGCTTTCATTCATGTGGACACCACCATCTACGGTTGATCCTCATACGGTAGTTTTTGTTTTTGTATGCAGAGATTCGAGATTCGCAAAACTTGCATCCACTATGGGTGGAGTACGTCACTCCCTCCAGCTTCCCAGCGGGTCCGTTCGGAACTCGATAGAACATCCAAATGATAGTCCTGTCATTCCAACGCGTGGGTTTGTTCAGTGGGCGAACATCACTCTTTCGGAACTGTTACCATGGTGTGAACGACACATCATGTTCGCTTGGTGAAAATTGAGAGAAACCCAAACGACACTCCTGGCTCTTGTTTCTTGTTTCTTTCCTTCCATCGACTCTTGAGGACTCCACAGGATTCTTTCGTTCCCCTCAAACAGCCCCAGCAATAATACTAGGGAGTAGTAGTTTTTGGTACCTTGGACGGACGGTGATCCTTTTGCAAAGCTCCAGAATGGTTGCGAGTATAGCTGGGGTAGCAAGCTTATACCTGGCAACAAGACTCATCAATCACGAATGATGAGCGACGTAGATGTGAACGAGTGGATGGAATGACTCATCCAAAAGATATTGAAGAAAAGATCCAAGTGAATTTAGAGAGAATTTAGGACTAACATAATAGTGATTATCAGAATAAGTATCCTTTTACGGATTGCTCAATGGGAAAGAGACCGCCGTTCTTTTCCACTACTCGCAGGTTCTGAGCCCAAGTATTACGCTGTAGAAGGTTTCCCAAGGTCGTACGGTGTCAAGGAAGTGAGTGCTCTGGCAAGATAGGACAGAGAGAAGGTGAGAACAATGGCGTGAGCAGAAGACTCGGCAAATGTTTCACCCGCTTCAGGTGCAGCACCGGCTAACACGGGAGACGATGAGGACTATCAAGACGCCTCAGCGGAAGACCAGACTGGAACCGACAATCGAGAATCCGACTTTGGATTCCGAACACTCGACGAAACGCTTCAGGGTCTTAATGAGAGAAGACAAAGAAGAACAAGCGATGAAAACAACTCGGATAAGAGTTCAAAGAGCGATGACTACCCGTTAGATACAGATACCCGATTCATGGTTGGGGGACTGGCAGTTGAGCTGGTGGAACCAGGTTCAAGGGGATATGGTGTCGCAGATCAAGGACCTCTATATCGGAAAGAGAACAGGGAGAAGATGTCCTCGGAGAAGAAACAAGATCTCTTCAAGGAAGCCGTGAAGACATCGCAAACAAAATATACTTTCACGAGTATGAGTTTGACCGATGAAAAGAAGTTGGATGAGTGTTATAACACTGCCATCATGATTTCCAAGACCAAGGACACGCATATGGTTTACGATATGCATGACGTGTTCACGATTGTGTTCCCCAAGTCGAAGGGATCCCGGAGTATTGAGTCTCGTACTGTAGATCTATATTTAAATTATGAGGAAGTTACTCCCGATGAAGTTGCAGCCAGTTGTGAATGGTATCGCCGTTGGACCAAGAAGGATTGGTACCGGGAGAATTTGGTACTAACCTACAAGCATCTGGAAAATAACATGACTCAAAGTCTGTTTGAAAAATGCTACGAACAGTTTGAGACTTACCCTACCATTCAACAAGGGGGTCCACTGCTCTTTGTCATTATGATGAACATTCTGGTTTCAAGTTCGGAAGCCGCTATTGATCACTTGAAAGACTTGGTTAAGAATTTGAAGATCAATGAGTTTCAAGGTGAAAATGTTCTTCGTGTTGTAAGTTTGATCCGTGGTGCACACAAACGCTTGAAATGGGTCAAGAAAGTTCCAGAGCGTTTTAATCAGCAAGTGCTAAAGGTCATGCAAACTTCATCCGTTGGCAAATTTAACTCCTACTTCCGCTATATCGAGCAAACTTATACAATGGCACGGGACATTGGTAAACTTCAAGGTGATCCTGATGACACTGGTGGTTTGGAAGTTGATGTTTTACTTCGCTTAGCCAAAACTAAGTATAATGAATTATGCAGCAGTAATGACTGGCACGGTTCTAAAACGAAGGGAAAGAACTCCGTCTTCAATGCCCAAGAAGATGCCAAGAAAGCTGCCAATACTGCCTCTTCGGGCAATGGCAAGCCCCAACCAATTTGTTGGAATTGTGGAAAGCCGGGACATACGGCACCGAAGTGCACGGAACCCCGCAACGAACAGAAGATTGCTGCGAACAGAGAGAAGTTTGGTTCTAAGAAGGCAGCCAATGGGACGACTTCCTCAAATTCTGGAGCAGGTGGTGCATCCGGAAAGTGGGCGCCTCCAAAGTCGGACGAACGAAATCGACGCGTGATTGATGGAAAACATATGTTCTACAACCATTGCACGCATCGCTGGGTTCCGGATCGGACGCATTCTTCCAACCAAGTTGCGAGTGCTCATGCCGCGCGAGCCGACGGCGCCAGCACGACCAGCACGCTCACTGGAGCGACTGGCACTGTGGCTGGTTCTACTGTCAATCGCGCTGAGCTCGATGCTGCAGTCGCAAACGTGGCACGCTCCGTCGATCAGTCGCTCCGCAGTCTCGTGGAGCATTTCTCCTGATGGGGTGGCCGCTGGGTGGCGTCTTTAGACGGTCCATCTGGTGTAGGCCGACCCTATCATCGCTATGGTCCCAGGAGGGAAACCTGGGCGACCTCTATCTTCTCATCCTTACTCGACTGTGCGCTCATGAGGGGGATGGGGGACCTATTTTGGCTTTATCTGCCGTGGTTATTTCTACTGTATCTCGCCCTGTTCACAGGCCTTTGTTGTGCCATGAGCTTGGTCGAGCAAGACTCCAAGTCCGGAGCCACAGCTGCTCCTGCTGTGAGCACTCCACCAAGACCACCAAAACCTCGTTTGAGACAATCGGTACGTTCCTATGGCCTCAAAATGAAAGCAAGACGTCGAGTCCATCGTGTGATCTGGCAAAACAACCGTCCTTGTCTTTGGTACAACACGGACGACTGGGACAACTGGACCAACCCGAGAACGTCGTCTCCAGAGGGTGCGACAAACGACATGACGAAGACTCTTCGAGATCAAATCTTTGGTGGATTGTCGCTTTGGAGTTTGGCCCTGAAGGACGATTCCTTGCTACCACAAGTCGATCCAGTTCGTCAGTGGCAGACAATAAAATTGTTGAGTCATGGGGCGTGGCTTGGAGCTGACCTTACAAGACAAAAGACCCCTTGGAAACTGATGTTGCGACAAAGCATGGTTGCAGCAGCCAATTTTGGACAACTGAAAAGTTTTCAAGCCGTCACTGTCCCGTTGAACCAGGTTGATTGTTCTGGTTTGAATAGTGAGACTATTGGCGAATTGTCACGTCGCATGACGGTGTACATGAGTCAACGAGAACAAGATGTGCTTCCCATTGTGATCGATTCTGGAGCGTCCAAATCGTTGACGCCAAATCTCCAAGACTTCGTCGGACCAATTCAACCGGCCGAAATCTCATCGTTGAATGGATTGTCTGGAACAACAGCAGTCCGAGGTTTTGGCACGGTCCAATGGATGGTTAGAGATGTTATGGGGGTAGCCCGAACGATCAAGACGAAAGCATACTACGTACCAGAAGCCTCGATTCGTTTGTTCAGCCCGCAAACGTTCTTCCAGGAACAGCAAGCTGGAAAACTGGTACTCGACCACAAGAAAACGCAGTTGCAAGTCCCGGATGGGACATGGTTAGAATTTCCATATAACTCCGGTAGTAATCTTCCCTTTATGCTCACAGGGAATGTGAATCAAATGGGACTTACCTTCGAAGATGCAACGATGTTGGGTGATGGATATTCCGTCAAGTCGGCCTTGTCTACGGCAAATCACAGTGGCTTGATGAATGTGGCCGACGAGACTAACCAGAACTTGACGGCATCGCAAAGGGAGCTCTTGCTGTGGCACTGGAAGCTTGGCCATGCCAACATGCAATGGATTCAGACGCTCTGTCGAGATCCAAAAGCAAGCAGTCGACGGTTAGTGCTGGAAACAAAAGAAGCGAAGACAACAAGTTGCGTCATACCTTTGTGCGCAGCTTGTATGCTTGGGAAGCAACATCGCCGGACGCCTCATTCGAATCACGGTGGATTGGTGGATGGGAAAGACAGTATGCTCAAGAGGGAGCACCTTCAACCAGGAGATTGTGTTTCGATTGATCAATACGAATCCACGATTCGTGGCCGTCTTCCTCACACGTATGGCAAAGAGAGGACCGAAGAACAGTATAGAGGGGGAACTCTGTTTGTCGATCATGCCTCTGGCATGATCTTCTTGGCGAACCAAGTGTCCCTTCGAGTTGGTGAGACGATCAGTTCGAAGAAGAAGTTTGAGCGGTTTGCGGATGAATACGGTGTCAAGATACGAGAGTACCGCGCCGATAATGCTCCGTTTGGCCGAGAAGAATTTCTGAACCATGTACACGGAAGTGGTCAACGTATCAGCTTCTCAGGCGTTGGGGCACATCATCAGAATGGAGTCGCGGAAAGGGCAGTAAAGACCACGATGTCTTGGGCCCGTACTATGTTACTACACGCAACTATTCACTGGCCCGAGCAAATGCACTTGCATCTTTGGCCCTTTGCCGTTGAGCACGCCGTCTGGCTATGGAACCACCTTCCGAATCGCCGGACGAACATCGCTCCACTCGAAATCTTCTCTGGCATCACATTCTCCGATTTTCACCACCTTCAGCGGAGTCACGTATGGGGATGTCCTGTGTATGTCCTGGACCCCAAGCTTCAAGACGGAAAGAAGTTGCCTAAATGGCAAGCCAAGGCACAACGTGGTCAGTTTCTTGGGATTTCGCCCGACCATTCTACTACTGTTGGTCGTATACTCAATCTTCGTTCGGGATTCATCAGCTCACAGTATCATGTGGTCTACGATGATTTATTTTCTACGGTCCCTAATGCCGATTCTGGCGGGCTCTTAGATGAGCCAAATTTGAACGGTGACTTTTGGCAACGCCTGCTAGCGGCGGGCACTGAATCTAACCTGCCTGACGAAGATGATGATGATGGTAATTTGGAGCTTGGAGACGAGTGGATGACCGATTCCGAGATTGCGGAACGGCATGCCCGACGTCAGTCACGTCCTCCTCGTCCCTTGCCCACTCCTCCTTTACCCATTGTTCCTGTTCCAACGTCTGTTGACGGGGGGAGAGGCCGAGCCACAAGGAACCATGTTCAATTCCAACCTCCACTGGAACAGCCAACAGAGCGAGGGCAAGGACCAGAACCACCTGCAGAACCCGGTGAATTGCCAAGTCAAGATCAAACAGGTGGATTGTTGCCTCCAGAGGGAGCTCCAAATGGTGAATTGTTGCCTCCAGAGGGAGAAGCCGACGAAGCAGAACATGAGATCGTTTTTGAAGAAGACTCAGACGATGACAGCACGACAAGACAAGAAGAGATTGAACGCCGTAATAGGCATTTTGCCGAACCCGATCCAGAATCACATGGGAGAGGCAAAAGAGAACGCCGTCCCAATCGTCACTTGTTCGATGAGCGATTGTGGGCATCGACTGCTTACTTTCCTCGTGGGTCAACAAGGCCAAAGCAAAAAGTGAGACGAGAGCTGTTAAATGCACAGTTCCTCCAATCCCTTACCTGGGACACTCTGACCAGCGCAATCGCGTCCAAATCCAAAGACCTATTGGCAATGGACCTGTGGCTGGATCGTCATACGGATCCGGACACACGCTGGATTGAAGAGATGCATCCTATGGCATTGGCAACCAAGGCCGATGCTGCAGACAATCCCTCATGGGAACAAGCCATGAACGGTCCCGATAAAGACGGGTACTGGGAGCCTTGCAAGAAAGAATACAACACGCTTCATGAGAAGATGAAAGCATGGGAAGTCGTGGCAAGAGAGACATGGATGAATGTCTTACCTGGCACATGGGCGTTCAAGTGCAAACGGTATCCCGATGGATCCGTACGCAAATTGAAAGCACGGTTTTGTGCACGTGGGGACAAACAAGTCGAAGGAGTCGATTTCTTCGACACGTTTGCACCCGTTGTGAATTGGACGACTGTGCGCCTGATGATGATTCTTTCCATCATTTTGAATCTGTCCACAGTACAAGTGGATTACACGGCAGCATTTGTACATGCGCCGATTGACAAGGATCCCAATTGGAACAAGATGACAGAAGAAGAACAAAAGAAAAGTGGCGTGTATGTTGAGATGCCGAGAGGGTTTGCGCAACCAGGGAAAGTCTTGAAACTTACTCGATCGTTGTATGGCCTAAAGCAGGCACCACGAAACTTCTTCCTTCATCTGAAAAGCAAATTGGAACAGGTCGGACTCAAGTCGCAGGAACACATCGATCCGTGCCTGTTCATGTCCGACAAAATCATCGTGCTGGTCTATGTGGACGACACATTGATTTACAGCCCCAAACGCGAGTGGATTGATGAGTTTCTTGGGAAACTCCAGAATCAACAGAACGTGACACTCGAGATCGAAGACAGTGTAGCCGGATTTCTCGGCGTACACATTGAACGCAACGATAGTGATGGTACTATCACGTTGACGCAGAAGGGCCTTATCAAGCGAATTGTAGAGGCTCTCCAACTTAGAGACAAACCCATGAAAAGGACACCAGCATCGAAGGATCCTCTGGTGGCAAACAAAAATGGGACTCCAGCACAGTGCAAATTCAGCTATCCAAGTGTCATTGGAATGCTGCAATATTTGCAAGCACATTCAACACCCGACATCACATATGCCGTCAGTCAGTGTGCACGATACACCCATGATCCTAAGACAACACACGAAGAGGCGTTAGAAAGGATCGGACAATGCTTGAAAGGGACAATGGAGAAAGGGCTCATTCTCCGTCCAACTTACGACAATCTCAACGTTGATTGTTACGTTGATGCAGACTTCGCGGGTCTGTGGCCACATGAGGACAAGATGGATCCGTCATGTGTCAAAGCCGAACTGGGTTTGCCATTTGCATCGCAAACTGTCCAGTCATCTGGCAAAGCAAGTTGCAATCGGATATTGCAACATCAACAATGGAGGCGGAATACACAGCGCTCAGTGTGGCGATGAAATCTGTGTTGCCTCTTCTGGAACTTCTGAAAACTGTGGCACGAGGTGTCGGCATGACAGAAGATCAGAGCACGAAATTCAGAACCACAGTGTGGGAAGATAACAATGGTGCCCTGACGCTCGCGAATATGGAGCCGGGCAGGTTTACACCAAGATCAAAGTTCTATGCGATACGAATGCACTGGTTTCGATCGCACTTAAAGCCGAATCGAGTCACGGTTGAAAAGATCGAGACATCGAAACAACGTGCAGACATCATGACAAAGGGTCTGACGAAAGATACATTTGAAACAATTCGGAAGCTACTGAGTGGATGGTAGCCGAGATATTGCGCTTGAGAGGGAGTGCGAGTATAGCTGGGGTAGCAAGCTTATACCTGGCAACAAGACTCATCAATCACGAATGATGAGCGACGTAGATGTGAACGAGTGGATGGAATGACTCATCCAAAAGATATTGAAGAAAAGATCCAAGTGAATTTAGAGAGAATTTAGGACTAACATAATAGTGATTATCAGAATAAGTATCCTTTTACGGATTGCTCAATGGGAAAGAGACCGCCGTTCTTTTCCACTACTCGCAATGGTGAAGAACTCCTTGTTGTCATCCGTCATGCTCTTGGCGTGGTTACCATTGGTGGTAGCCTTTTCCAATGACTACATGCTAGTGACGGGAAGCCATCTTCATCTTCCTCGGCAAGGTGGATCCCCAAACAACAATAACAACCGGTCATCCAACCAAATCCAACAACAACAACCACCAAAACGACATTCACTTGGCGTGTCGCCGTCATTGCCGTGTTCGTTTGCCCAGACTTCAAGATGGACACGCCCTGGCATGGCCTTGTGCTCGTCCCCTTCCTCGCATTTCTTTTGGCCAGCAGCTCCACCGCCACCCTCTCCCACATTTTTTCCAGGTGTCTTTGTCGTGGACGTTTCGCAGTTGGGCGTCTTGGGACTCGTCCTGCAGAGTCCCGTCTTTTGGTCCTTGGCGGTCATGGTCACCATTGTGGCCTTGTTGTACAGTTGGGAACGAACCGTCACGTCGGCCCGTCAAAGCTTGCCCGATACCTTGCAACCCGTCGTGGATTCCATGTTGGTGGAACTGGGAGGGTTGGGCTTTATCGGTTTGTTTCTCAGCGTCGCAGTCGTCGATGGACCCTTGGGGAGTTTGGTGGGCAGTTTGTCGCAGCAATTCTTGGGCAATTCCGCAATTTTGCTCGAGAGTTTTGAATTTTTGCACCAATCCTTTTTCGAAGTGGCCCTTTGTTTCTTTTTCATTGCTTCCATCACTGTCACAAGTGTCGTCCGGCAAGTCAAAGCCTTGGAACTCGTGTCTCGTACCGTCTTTGATCTCAATGGGGATGGACACGTGTCCTTGGGAGAAGTGGCCCAAGTTCTCAAGCTCCAACCCCTCGAGCTCAATCATCCCAACAACTTCCGCCAAGAATCGTCGAAGGGAGACCCACGAGACGACCTGACGACGACAGAACAAGCGATTCAATATGGATTGCAAATGGCTCCACGCAGTACTATTTGGAACCGACTGTTTGCCACATTCAACGATATCCAAGCCGAAGCCTTGTTGGTTCGGGAACGATTCTTGCAAGAATATCGGATTGCACCCGACAGCTTCTTGTTGGAAACCTATTTTGTCAAGGTCTTTGGCAACAAGTTGCAAGACATGGTGGAATTATCCCCCTTGACATGGTTGCCTCTCATTCCAGTCGTGGCACAAGGCCGGTCGATTGATTTGTCGCACAACATTGTCAGTGCCGCCAGTGACAATGCTTTTACCTCGTGTGGGGAATTTCTAGCCTCGCCCGCCTACTTGTCGGCGCAAACCGTGGCCCTGATGATCTCCGTCGTGTGGGGCCTTTTTGATTTTTGGAAAATGGTGCAACTCAAAAGCATGTTGGTTCCCACCTTGGTACGAATCCCTTTGACGAATACTACTACTACAACAACCACAAAGCGGGGGAACGAATCTTCCTACTATTACTATAAGGAAGACGAGGACTCGGTCGTCGTATTGTTGCCTCCGCGGTATCAATGTCCCGAGTTGTTGGCCGAATTTGACTCGTCTCCCCTGCCCTTTGGGTGGGTGGAATCGCTGTGGGGGGCACCGGCTCGCAATGACCACGAGGCCTTGTTTGGAAGGGCCGGACGGAATGGACCCGCCTTGTATCAAAAATCCATTCAATTGCATACTTGGTGGGTGGTGGCACTCTTGGTATTCCTGCTGGGACAAGTGGTATTGCGGGATCTTTCGGCCTTGGTGCAGGAGTTGCCCCCCTCGGTGGGACGGCCCGACTTGGTCCGACCGGAAGTGGCCCTCTATGGCACCTACACGACCATTTTGATGGGACAATTGTGGCTCTTGCCCAAAACCTTTTTGGATTACACCTTGGTAACGAGCATTGAAAGCTTGATGGATCTCGAAACCTTGACGACAGTGTGTACGATCGATGGCGTCTGTGAAGTGGACTATGTCGAGCGAGACACCAGTGACGACAACAACCAAAAGAGCCAAACCCAAAACGACGATAGTAGCACCAATTGGGTTGTGATTCCTAAAGGAGTCACCTCCATTACCCGAGGCCGCCTCTCTCTATGAAACGCGTGGAAAGTCCATTTGGACTCAAACACACACACACAGAGAGAGAGAGAGTGTGTGTGTGTGGGTGTGTCATGAAGACCAAGGCCAACCAGCCACACTCAATAACCGCATCCCGCCGCAACCGAACCACAATTTACCGAGTGGACCATGAGTTTTGCAGCAGCAAGAATGACCAAACATGCAACGTTTTTCTTTTTCATCCCGAGAAAGAGAAAGACATTGGTTGCGGTTGGCTCAAACCGTCACTTGTTGTTGTTATTGTTATTGTTATTGTTGCTTGGAGCATGTCCGGGCAATTAGGAGTATTGGTTGTTGGAACCTTGTCCGAAACTGGACCGTCCTGGATGGACCGTCTCGTTTCCTTGTGTGCTGCAAGTTTCATCCTCCACCCAGAGCCTATACACACAACACACGTCACAAACAAGAGTAGTGTGTGCTGTCTCGAAATCTTGTTGTTGTTGTTGTTGATGGTGGTGGGGACCCGCCGTGTACCGACACTCTGTCCCTGTGAGTGACGCAAACCAGTCAACACACTCCGTTCCACCTAGTATTCGAAGAAGAAGAAGATTCTTGGTGGTGGTAGGCACATTGTGGTCTCTCGTTTGTCAAGGCTGGTTCCGAGACGAGCGTCGTGTAGTCTTGTTTGGAACGACCAAGGTGTACTAGGTAGCACCGTCAATGTCAAACCCGACGACCCAGTGGGTCTAGCACCGAAACCACAGCCCATCCATAGAGAAGAATATGCCGCAACACTGCGAATGTGTTGACTGTTTCGTTCAACTATATGCTCCTTTTCCTCTACTAGGAGTCGAGAGGAAATATGCCGTTGCACTTCGAAAAGAGAGTCGGGATAGAGATGATAGCAAATGGCTCCATGCGACAGACAGACGCACGTCGATTCCGCCGACAGACTGCCAGACAGAAGCACGGATACATTCTCTATTGTAAGGGCTGGGTAAGCCGATCCATGTTCGGCTAAGTAGGCTCAGTACATTAACCTACGTAGTACTATTTTCGTCTGTGTAAGAAGTGGGGCGGATGGTCACACCGAGTCGCACGTCGTAAACTTGCCACCGATAGAAAAGGTGCAATCCGGAAGCCATCATTCGACAATGGTGGAAGTCATCACCCCCATGGCCATAACTTCCTGAACAATTGAGCCTGCCTGAATCACTTTTACAATAAGAATCTTTACTACTAGAGCAACTTTGCTTTCACTTTGATTCAGGCACCCTTGAAAAATGAATGAGTTAGGGCGGTCGTTCGATTTCATCACTGCAGAAAAATGAGCGTACCTTTTCAGCCAACTTGGCAAATCTTCTGTAATTTCAGACAACAATTTCAAAGGTAAAGGCAAAGGACTTACGGTGGTTGGATGTTTATGCGATGCATGGGTGAATGCATACGGCGTCACCGGATCTCGCCATCATTGTCGAGCGTTTTTGCATTTTTTTGAAATTCCGACAATTTCCGGCGTGACGTGTACTATGTGATTTTATGTACTCTACGTAGGTTTTGTACTGAGCCTACCTAGCCGAACATGGATCGGCTTAGGCCATTCCTATAGCATTGACAAAACCAAACCTGAAGCGTGACGTCATCACTAAATTCAGTTTTGGCGCGTTTCGCCGTCCTATAGCACCGGCAAAACCAAAACCCGATTCCGCGCTTTTTCGAAGCCGATCCCCCCCCGACCCCCAAAACGCCCTCGCTTTACTTTGAATTATTCAATACTAATTTTAAGAACGCGTTGGCCGTTATGTCGTTCCTCACTTTTTAGGTTTCACACGTCGCTGTTGCCCGTTAGTTTCAACAATTCGACAAGAACAATGGCTGCCAGTGCTGACTATACTCCTAAGGCCTATCTTGTCAAGGAGGTCCAATCCGTCATCTCATGGGTAATTCTAAACCATGTGAACACACAAGGTACCATGACGAGGACAGAAAGGAAGGAACTTATGTTTAACTTGTACCATGGTCTCACGAAAGATCCCAAAAAAGTGGGTTTTGCTTGTCAATGTGTGCTCGGTTGCAGCGTTTTCCGCCATCTTTTTGTTGAATGTAAGAAGGACAAAAATGCCCGTTTGACAGACAGCCCAAACTCCCATGTGACATTCCAAATCAACCCCAGGTTACTGCCTGGTGAAGACAAACCAGTGTTTGTCGGAACAGGGCCTACGGCGCACATTAGATTGGAACATTTGGAGGTTGCATCAGTCCATCAAGCCAAGAAAGGAAACAGGAAGCTTATTGCTTCACGCACGCTGTTTCGTAGCGCCATGACTGTCTCTGCCAACTTGAAGACGATGTTACCGCTCGTCACCACGCAGATTCTCAATGCCAACGGTGAAATGCCTTCGGGCAAAACCGACGATGATTTTTTTGCTGAATTGGCGGTCAAGGTACTAGAAAGCAAGGCAAAGGGTATTTTTGTGGAAACTCCTTCGGACGATGATGTAACACCTCCCGTGGAGACTCTCACTCAGGGAGTCGAGGCTGAAAAAAAAAGGCCGAGAAACAAATCAAAATGAAATGGACATACAAGGCCATTCCAGCTGCTGGTTGGTTTGCAGTTTGTCTGTTCACTAAAAACGGAATCGCCACAGAACACGTGAAGAACTCATTGCCTTTGATTATGGACAAGGACTATGGAACCTTGGAAAAGCACAAACACTCCCAGGCTGCCGCGAGAAAAGATGCTGCTTCGTCCAAGGCCCGTGAACGTGAATGTCGTGATAACTTGAGCCACGGTGGACAACAGGACTCTGTGCAGGACCAGACCAGGAACCGTCTCATAGCTTCCATAGTCGACCTATTGGCGGACGACAAGGAAATTGACAGCGATATTTCCAAGCTTGAGAACATGCAGAAACGCTACAAGAACCTCCAGCAGAGCTTCAAACGTTTGGAATGGAAGATTGATCTCAGGATGAAAAGTGGATTCGACTGCTCTGAACTTGTTTCCGAACATGATCAGAAATGGGATGAATCAGAGATGCTGCGGCAAGCAATCGATGCACTAATTGAGAAACAGGAGGCAAGTAAGCGGCAGTCGGGTCAGCCCATTATTGAGAGGGCCAAGAAAGTCGTGAAGTTGGTGGATTCAAATTTGGCGAATGAACATGCCCTCGAGACTCCGAAAGCAAGCGTACCCAAGACAATTGTTACAATTGACACATCAACCAAGTCAGTCAATTCTGAAATCGTACCGCGTCGTATCTCCGAAGGTGGAAACACAGAAATCTGAAATCCAAAAGAATACTTTTAACAAACGAGAATCCCAAAAAATATACTATCAATGAAAGAGAATGCCGTGAAAGAGAATGATACGAAAAGAATATTTTTAACAAACGAGAAACGAGAATCCAAAAAAAAATAGTCGGTTCAAGGGAATGCCGTGAAAGAGAATGATAACAAAAGAGAAGTTGGTGATTAATCTTATAAGAACATTGGTTAGTCTATACCGGGCCATTTCACTTTTCCCTGACTTTGCAATATGTCAAAGTTCTCGATTAGTCGATTGCGGAACACTGACAACGGAAGCAGACGAACCCGTATAATACCTTTGTCGTCTTTTGCTTTCTCAAGATACTCCTTTTCAGCCTCTGGAAGTACTTCTTGCTCTATTTCAATTGTTGGAGAATCAGCTTGACTCTCGTCGTCGTCAAGATCTTCACAGTAGTCATTTCCCCGGCCCATGTCGGACGAATCGAAACGACGAATATCACCATGTTGTAGAATCCGATTCGTGATTGCCTGAGGAATGGCCTGTTCTATGTCTTCGTCATCAAAATCTCCAAGCTCTGTCAACCATTCGTCGGTCTCTAACCTACCATCATTTTCCAATAGGAGATTATGTAGAGCACAACAGGTTAGCCATACCTTGTCCACGGCTTTGATTCCGTGGAGTCGCACTCCCGCTTTTAGTATACGCCATCTGCCTTTGAGAATACCAAACGTACACTCAACATCTTTACGTAAAGACTCCACCCACTCCGAAAACTCCAAAGCTGGCAAATTGTCCGAAATTTTGATGGGAGGTACGGTACAAGACCAGTTTAGATACCCATTATCAACGAGCAACCATGCACCTCGGTACTCAACCTCTATCACTTCTCCCTCTGAATTTCGCTGCAGTAACTTGAAAGGGAAGTTGTCGAGCTTGTCATTTTTTCCGTACCGAAGAGTCGTGGCCAGTTCATCATACTTGACCAGTGTCTTGTCATTCCACCTGGCAGGATGCCCTTTGGTGGTACAAAGAATCTTTCGACGGTGGTTAGTTACTATGTTATAAGTCCTTGCGGTACCATGCAGTTTGCGGGCAGTGTGTTCCTGTTTTAGGTCATGCAATATTTTCTCCGCCAAAATATGAGTCGCATCCATGGAACCTATGCACCCAATCATGCCTGCTGCTTCGTATTCTGTCGATCTGGCTTCATTGGACGAGGACGGTACTTCAACGTAGTGCTTAAATAGAACTTCACTACCCCAATCGATAAACTTGTGAAAAAACTGTCTATTCGTTTCTTCATCGATTCCTGTATTTTCTTCTAGATCGTCAAATGTCCACCCCCGACCAAGATATCGGAGTGCTCCTAAGCACAATAGCTCTATAGGAACGGAGGGAGCTTTTTGTTGTCTTGGTGTTCCGCCGAACCACCGTCCAAA
Source organism: Epithemia pelagica (assembly GCA_946965045.2). Taxonomy (NCBI): domain Eukaryota; phylum Bacillariophyta; class Bacillariophyceae; order Surirellales; family Surirellaceae; genus Epithemia; species Epithemia pelagica. The sequence goes on along the minus strand of OX337231.1, from coordinate 3,549,175 downwards.
ATATTTTTGGTTTTCCGGCGATTTTACCATGTCCAGTAGAGATATGAACGCAGAAAATGGGACACGGAAACGACGACGGAATTTTTTCAAAAACTTAGGGTCAAGGGAATTTGGGTTTTCCACATAGTTCATATACCAAGGTGACAGCTGCGGGGACATTTCCACCAAATTACCGGTTGCATCTTTGACAAAGAACTTGGGGGACTTTCCTGACCTGGGAGCTCTGGTACGAGGAGTCTTGGAGGTCGAGTTGCATGAGTCGGATGGTGGATCCTCAGTAGAGGCTAAAGCAACAGCTGCGGCAGCCAAAAAGCGCAGTGTCTCCTTAACTCTCCTCCTCTTGGTTCGTCTGTCAACAGAGGACTCGTTCGATGAATCGGTGTCGTAATCGTTCATTGTCGAGGAACAATGACACAAAGGACGAGAAACAAATGAGGCGGAGAAATTTATCCCTAATGCGATTTCAGGTTGGAAGGTTGGTTTGGAGGGTTAAAAAAATTACAAAACCTGCGCTCAGGTTTTGTCGATGCAAAACCTGAAATGACAGAAAACCCGGATTTGACGTCATATTTCCGGGTTTTTTGTGACGTGTCACGCTTCAGGTTTGGTTTTGTCGATGCTATAGGAACGGCCTTACCCAGCCCTTAGCGAAAAGATCCATTCCACACCCGTCACCCACAATAGATTCATTTTTCTCTCTTTTTCGTCATCATCCTGTTCTATCTTGGATCCTTCCTTTTCTTATTGAGAGTATAGAGAATCCCATCTCCATCTCCATCTCCGACTATAAAAAAATGAGTGGAATGGCACTGTCACAACCAAGGTTGATCTCCCGTTGTCTTCGTCGTCGCCCTCCATGGTCCAATCGTTGGCCGCAACAACGACAAGGAGGCATGCACATCCAGGCAACAACAACACTTCCATCAGCAGGACTGTCTCGGATTCGTCCTTCTTTGTGGTTTGCCTCCCCAGCAACAAGGACCGTCCTGGAACGGATTCCAAACGAAACCACAACCACAAGGACATTTAATACCACAACGGCATCCACCACTGCTGCTGCTGCGAATACTACAAGAACCAAACCACTGTCTCGGCCATGGCTCGGTTCGTCCTCGTCGGTTGTGGCGGTTGCTTGTAGTGGTGGTGGCAGTCAATGGTTTAGCAGTGGCAAACGACACCACAAAAATCCCCGAAACACCCAAACGAGACCTTCCAAATCTGCCACAACCACAACCACAACAACAACAAGTTCGACGGCATCCTCCTCCTCTTCGTCCTCGTCCTCGTCCTCCTCCACTCCCATTCCTCCCTTGATTCAAACCTTTTCCTATCATCCCTCCACAACCGACACTAATAATAATAATACGAATGATTCTTCCTTTGCCGCTCGGTCCAATCAAGATTGGCATCAATTTACCGCCTCGCAATTGGAACAACAACGACAAGTGTTGGTACAACAATATCAGCAAGAAATAAAACAACAACAACAACAACAGGCCGACGAATCGTCCATGGGCGGCAAAACATCTTCATCTTCTTCCACTTCTACGAATCCAGCCGCCCTGACACCGGATGCCGTCTTTGATTCGTCCTCGTACTTGTTGCCGGGGGCGCACAAGGATTTGTTTCAACCCGACTTGCACATGGCCAGTGCACCACAAGATTGGACGGGCTATGAAACGGCCACCAAATTGTGGGAGGAATTGGCCGCCTGGATTGGTGTAACCGGCAAACCCATGAGTGTCGCCGATTATATGCGCCTCTGCTTGTCCCATCCGCAATATGGCTATTATACCCGCGGGATCAGTGCGGCCGTCGATCCCTTTGATCAAGACGATGTCGACGACTTGGAGGAGAATGACGACTCGACGACCCAGCCATCGGCCGCCACCTCCAAGACGTCACAGTTTGATCCAGCCTCCATTATTGGTGGTGATTTTATTACGGCTCCCGAATTGAGTCAAATGTTTGGAGAATCCTTGGGCATTTGGATGACCTTGACGGCCCAACAACAAGAACGACCCTTTGCGCATACTTCCAGTCGTACGAGTGGCCCGAAATCGTGGAAACAGGGATGGCAATACGTCGAAGCCGGACCAGGCAAGGGGAGTCTGTTGGTGGATTTGATTCGATGTTGGAAATCCTTGCAAACGGGCAAAGAAGTCGGATCGACGGTCGTTCCTCAAGCCATTCATTTGTTGGAAACCAGTCCGGAATTAAGACGCGTGCAACAAGAACGATTGCGACAAGAAATGAACGATGCCAACCACAAGGACAACCACAAGGGTGGTCCCACGTGGAAATTGGAGTTTCATCAAGCCAAACTCTTGCACACATCCAAACAGCAACCACCACAAACCAATTCCGACAACGAACCAGAGTCTTTGGGTTTGGTGCAAGGACATCCCGCCCTGGAAACACCCTCCGTCTTGTCGTCGTCGTCGTCGTCGTCGACCACTGCCACATCGGTCACAACCCAACTCGTCCAAGACGACGACCACAACAACAACAGCCAACCAGATGGTGACAATGATGAGACGGTCAAAACCATTCCCGTGTATTGGCACGACAATTTCTTGTCCTTTCAAGTGTGGCAACATCAACACCAATCCTATTTGCCCACCTTTGCCATTTGCCAAGAATTTTTGGATGCCTTGCCCATTTATGCCTTTGAAAAAACACGTGAGGGATGGAGAGAACGATTGGTCGATATTGCCCTCCGACAAGATTTGGAAGACGAACAACGACAAGAACAACTGGAACAAGAACAACAACACAATCATCAAGCACAAAACAAAGAGCAAGCAGGAGCAGCAGCAGCAGCTTCGTCCTCTGCCTCGTCGTCGACCGACACCAATACAAAAGAAGGCTCTGCATCATCATCATCTTCTTCTTCGAAATCCGATTTGCTCAAGGAAAAGTTACGGTTACGGATTGTCTTATCACCCGAGGCGACTCCTGCTACCAAGACACTCTTGCGATTGACTCCCGAGGGATTGTTACCCAGTGAGGTGGAATCGGGGTTGGAGGCTCCCATTGGGAGTGTGGTGGAAGTCAATCCTGAAGCGGTCTTGTTGGTCCAGGAATTGGCGCAAGTGATTGGACGACAAGGCGGTGGTGCCTTGATTGTGGATTATGGACAAGAGGGGAGTCGGGATTCGATTCGAGCCTTTGGACAACACGAACAAGTTCATTTCCTATCCAAACCCGGACAAGTCGATGTCACGGCCGATGTCGACTTTGCTGCACTCAAACATGCCGTCAATACCAGCCATGTTCGTCATCAAGAGCAGCAGGCTGCCGCTGCCGCCGCCGAATCTGCAAGTTCGAATGGCACCGAGTCCCCCACCACCCCGGACGCCGAATCGTCGGAAACCAGCACAACGACTACCGCTGTCGGGGAAGCACGAGCCTATGGTCCCGTGGCACAAGGAATTTTCCTCATGTCCATGGGGATCAAAGAACGGGCCATTCAATTGAGCGAGGCCATTGAGAAACAGGCCAGGTCCAAACACAAATTGTCGTCGTCCTTGCAAGAGCAACAAGAAATTGAACACGATGCGGCCGAACAAATTGATACCATTTACAATGCCATGGTACGACTCTGCTCCGCCGACGAAATGGGGGAACGTTTCAAGGTATTGGCCATTGTACCCAAACCACCCGCCAAGGATGACAATGCCTTTTTTGAATCCAAACCACCAGGATTTTAAAAAGAAGGCGCTTGGCAGAACAACATCCTGAACAGAGACACATGACGAACGAACATTTGGAACGCCGATTGGAAGAGTGCAAATGGAAACTGTAACATCATTCTACTCTTTTCGATAAATTGAACATAGGCACAAGGTCATGTGTCGAACCAAACAGTCGTAGTTTTTTTGGCACAAGTTTATAGCTTTCAAAGACACTTTGTAATCTAAACTTGTCATGTTGTCCTTTATATGATTATGACTCGTTGTAGGTACTACCACGAACGAGTTTGATATTATGTCTCTATTTTGGTTCTTTTGTCAATTTTTGTGTGTTCATGTCGCTAGCTCTTCTCCTCCTCTCTTAACTATGTAGAGTATGCTTGATTCAGGTTTGGTTGCCGCGGGTAGCATCGGCTTCCAAAATTTCAAAGGCATCGTAAAAGTTGGGAGACGAATGGCCCAATGTGACCAAATTGACCAAATCACGAAAGAAGCCATGCAAATGTTGACTAAACTCTGCTTGACACAAATGTTTGGGTGGTGCCGCTGGATTGACATTGACTTCCAACAAGTACGAGCGCAAATCTTCCGTTACCATAACATCAGTGCCCGCCACGGCAAATTGCCGCACCGGAACAGATGAAGATCCATTCTGGGTAGTACTTCGAGGAGGCAAGGTGGAGGGAATCCGTCGAGAAATATCCGGAAGCAAGTATTTCCCAAAGACTAGAGCCAAAAAGAGTTCCAGCTTGTGTGGAAATCCTCGGCTCGTTAATTCAGGTACTTGATCCAACAAGACTCGTTCCGTCGTCCCCGACAAGGCACCATTGGTGATGTGCGCCAAGGGATTGCGTGCCTGGGAGGCTTGTTCTTGTGGATCATCTTCCTCAGTATTATCATCAATAGGTAGGCCGGCAATTCGAACTTCGTGCCTTGCATAAATATACATGTCCAACAATTCATCGTCGGGCCGTTCGACAACAATAACATAGGATCGAATGTGAAACTTTCGTCGACCTCGAATCAGCAGGGCTGGATACACTTCCGCTTGCAAGACTGTGGTTTGTGCCAAAGCACAACAAGCAATCGACAACGCAACAGTACAAACGCGTCACCGAGAAAAAAAAAGACAACGAGTACAGTGAGAAACAATGCAAGCACTATGCCACGTCTGCACAGGAACATTCCTCCTGCACCATCGAGGCGGCATGCCATTGTGGCACTCTGTGGGTTGTGCGATACGTACCCCAACTGGGAATGCGTCCCTTGACGGCAATCAGATTTTCCAACAAGTCGGGATCTTCCGAGGCTCGTTGATGATTCCGATCAATAATTTCATGAATTTCTTGGGCATTTCGGACAAAAAAGATGCCCTTGCCTTGACTTCCCATGGGTTCCTTGAGGACGGCATAGGCCGAAGGATGGATCGCACTGTTCCCAGTCGTCGTCGTCAAGACGGGGAGGGTCGAACCCACCAGATTGTGACATTCTTCCGGAGTGACATCCCATTGAATCAATAACGACGGGGGTGACAAGTGCAAATGATCGCAGCGACATCGTTGCATGGTTCGGACCAATTCATCCTTATCGCCCAATCCCTCAAAACAGGCCGACGTCCCATGAACGGCCAAGACCACTTGATTCGTCGTCGAGTTCACCACTTCCAATCGCAAGGAGGCTCGTCCTTGACTGCTGGATTTGGGACTCCGACGAGACAAACGGCCACTTCCACCCAAACTTCCATGACCGCGACGGGAATTCGACGCTGGTTGCTGTTGCTTTTGTTGTTGCTCTTCTTCCTGTTGTTGCTTGGCCAAAGGGAGATTGTTGGGATTATCCACCGGTGCCATATGGTTCAAGTCTTTCGATAAGTCTTCCATGACCCATTGCCAAGGATGTCGAACTACATAGTAAACAGCCTTGTCCGACGAGGAAGCAGCCTCCCATACATTAATTGTCGGTGGTGGTGACGAGGAAGGGTTGCCATTCATGATGATGATGATGAGGAACAAACGTGAAACGAATAAGGAGGAGCAAGATGTTTGGTTGTTTGAAACGAATCCAAAGCAAAAGGAGTGGGCAAACGACACAACCAGTTCTTGGATGAGTTCATTCCAGGCAAAAACAAACGCGCAACCAACGAAATGGACCAGAAACGAGAATCAAATCGAGCCAAGGAAATGTTTGAACGAGGATATTGCAGTAGTGGCAGTTCTTGTATGCGATGCACTCAACAGCAATGGGGAAAGGCAAAGGAGATGTACGCAATCCGAGGTGATCTGATCAAGCAAAAAGTGACCACGATAAAGAGTTGCTCGACGATAAGGACCCAGAATGACGTATTGTGCCCTGGCCCTTACACGTTGACCACCAAAAAGTCGACGATTGATGGGGCAGATTGATTGTCACTTGTTTGCCACACTGCCTTGAATGCCGTTCCTGGTTTCCCCTTCTCTCCCTTGAGCTTGTCCTCGTAAGTTGATTTTGGCTATGCAGGAAGGATGCGAACCGATCCACTTCACTGACGGTGGTGTGGGTGTATTTTCAAGTGGCGATCGGTATCGAGATTGGCTTTTGGTCGTTCGCTTCAATTTTGCGCTTGTGCGGACGAGATGAATGAACGGAGGAATGATGATGTGACGCGTGTGGTTGTGTGGTGGCCGATTGGACATTTCCCAGCGCCACGCAAGGAGAATGTCTCAATCCGCTATGATCTATATTGTGAACTATCCATCAGGCATGTTTCTGAAGCGCTCGATTTTGGTTTCTGCAAGCGAGAAACAACGAATCTAAAATCTAAGACAGCTGCAACTGCAACTCATTAATTAAGTACGGTCCTATTAATCTTCTAGGGTACTTGACGAAAGTCTTTTACGTCGCTTGGTCACCCGGCGAGCTTCCCCGCCGGCTCCAAGGCGACCATGGTGGAGCTCTTGATATGTAGGTCTTGATCTGGAGGTCTTGATATGTAGGTCTTGATATGTAGGGTCTATTGGTACAGACATGGGGGGACGGGAAACATGTATCAGTGTTGGGATGAGAGTGCTGGAACGAGAGAGTCGATCGGTACCTCAGGTTCGTGAGGCCTCTGGATTTGGTGGTTGAAAGAATTCTCGGAACCGTCGTTGTTGTAGGCGCTCGCGTTGAATTCGTCGTTGATGCTCGCTATGTTCGGTTGTCGTGGTATGTCGGTGAGTAAGTTCCTGGGTAGCATGGTGGCGGGCAGCCCGGATGCGTGCAAGCCAGGCCTCCATTTGTTGTGGTTGGGCCTGGAGGGACGTGCCGCGGCCTCGATCAAAAACCCTCCGTACCTGTGGGTGGAGATCGTCTGAGCCTTGGGACAGTTCCATTTGTACCGCTTCTTGGAGATCAGCCAGTCGTGTGGCTTCGCGGCGGGAAATCTATGCAAAAAAAGAAAAAACTATGCGCCCAATGCAAAATGACGAAGCTCTCAATGAACGACGATTCTTGGATCAACGGGAGATGAAGGAGTCCACAGGAATGAAAGCGCTGCGAACAATTCGGTATTATATCATGGGGGAGGGACGAGACTCGCCGGCTCCCACTCTACCAGTGGCTCGTGAACTTTTCGAAAATTTACAGCACAGACAGTCAGTACAGTCGACTGTTATCCCATTCATCTTGCGCGATATAGATCCATGATAGTTCTAAACTTTTCAATTTCAGACTCGAAACGAATCCGATATGCTCCGCTTCCAACTTTGTTCTCCATGATTTTCTGCACGAGTTTTTCCTCTGGCGACCGAAAACGCCCTGGAACATCATGGCCTAGATCGGCACTAGTGAAGGAGCACTGTTTCAGTCGACGGTGTCGCATTCGCCTTGTTCGAATCGCAGCGTCTTTCAATGATCCTAGAGTAACATCACCTCCCACGGGATTTTTTCCTTGTTGTATTATTTGTCGAAGCCAATTGGTGGATTGGTTTCATGCGATTCCAAATCGATCCAATTTGTCCTTTGCCAAGATCTCCACCTTGGCATCTTTTCGTAGCGGGTCCATAATATGGGCAAACCATGAAGAATTTAATTTTTGGATGCTTCGATTCCAATCTTTTCACATACTCTTGATCACCTCGCCGGACTCTCAAGGTACGTCGATAGAGACAGCTCGGCACTCCATCCATGTCGCCGTCCACCAGTTTGCGTACCATCGACATGGACAAGTCGGCGAAACCCAAAATCGAGAGGGTTCAACTTAATGGTTCTTCGGGTGCATCATTGCAGGGAAACAAAAAACCGAGTTGCTTGAGATTGGTCGGTGGCTCTAGTAAGTGAAGAAAAGAAGGAGGATGTGGTGGTCAGGAGCAGCTCCTCGGCTTGTCGTAAGGACGCTTCTGGAGAAAATGATGGAGGGGATACGACATCATGCTTCGCTATACGGGATCTTGTATCGTTCCTACCCACTGAGTCGTCGGGTTTGACTTGGACGGTACTACAGATCGTTGTCGTTCCAAACAAGACCATACGATGCTCGTCTCGGAACCAGCCTTGAAAACGAGAGACCGCGATGTGCCTACCACCAAAAATTTTCTTTTTCTAACACTGGGTAGAAAGGAGTGTGTAGACTGGCTTCCTTCAGACACCGGGACAACGTTACACGGCGGGTCCCCACCAGCAGCAACAACAATAACAACAAGAATTCGAGACAGCGCACACTACTCTTGCTCGTGACGTGTGTTGTGTGTATAGGTTCTGGGTGGAGGATGAAACTCGCAGCACACAAGAGACGGTCCATCCAGGACGGTCCAGTTTTCGGACAAGGTTCCAACAACAACCATTCGTCATTGCCCTGACATGGTCCAAGCAACAACAACAACAAGTGACGGTTTCGACCAAAAGCAACCAGGTCCACTCTGTGTTTTGTGGTTCGGTTGCGGCGGGATGCGGTTCTTGAGTGTGGCTGGTTGGCCTTGGGCCTCATGACTGTCTGTGTGTTTATTAATTCCAAATGGGGCTATCCACGCGTTTCATAACGAGGGGCGTCCTCGGGGAATGGAGGTGACTCCATTGGGAATCACAACCCGTACACACTGCCGTCAAGGTTTCGAGATCCATCAAGCTTTCAATGCTCGTTACCAAGGTATAATCTAAAAAGGTTTTGGGCAAGAGCCACACAATTGTCCCATCCACAGGGTCGTGTAGGTGCCAGAGAGGGTCAATTTTGGTTGGACCAAGTCGGGCCGTCCCACCGAGGAGGGGGGCAACTCTCCTGCACCACGGCCAAAAGATCCCGCAAGACCACTTGGCCCAACAGGAATACCAAGAGTGCCACCACCCACCAGGTATGCCATTGAATTGGATGTTTGATACAGGGCGGGTCCATTCCGTCCGGCCCGTATAAACAAGGCCTCGTGATCATTGCGAGCCGGTGCCGCCCACAGCGATTCCACCCACCCAAAGGGCAGGGGACAGCTCCACCATGTCTTGCAACTTGTTGCCAAAGACCTTGACAAAATAGGTTTCCAACAAGAAGCTGTCGGGTGCAATCCGATATTCTTGCAAGAATCGTTCCCGAACCAACAAGGCTTCGGCTTGGACATTGTGGAATGTCGCAAAGAGTCGGTTCCAAACAGTACTGCGCGGAGCCATTTGCAATCCATATTGAATCGCTTGTTCCGTCGTCGTTGTCGTTGTCAGGTCGTCTCGTGGGTCTCCCTCCGGCGATTCGTGGTGGTGGCCAGGATTGTGGGGACGACAACGACGAAGGCAAGGAGGAGGAGGATCATGACAACTGGGTGGAGAAGGCATGGCGGTGACCAATAGGTAACGTGCTCCAAGAATTGCGAGTCCTTGTTGGGGTCGTGCTCCATTCAAGGGGACCTGGTTGTCGTACTAGTAGCGACGATTCAGGGAGGAGAACTCGTGGAAAGGATGATGGCGAGGATTGGAATGACACCGTTGTGCTTGTTGTTGTTTGTTGTTGTTGTTTGTTGTTGTTGTTGTTGTTGCTGTAATGGATGGTATTGTCGAGGCATTCCAATTATGTGTCCCTTTTTTGGTTTGTGGACGCACTCGTGTTCTTTGGACTTGACGAGTGTCTTGTGTGTGCTCACTTCCAACACTGCAAGATCACGTGATGTTCGGTACTGTATATATCTGGATCTGTGTTGAGACAAAGAGGGTGATGGAACCTCCCAACCGTGTAGGAAGATGTCGAGATCTTTGGGTCAAATAATAATATCACCTTGTTGTTGTTTTGGTGCTGGATGATGCAAAGGATGGGATGATGATTGATAATTGCTTTGCTGTTTTGGCGGATGGATGATGGATATGGTCCGTCCTGCGAATGAAATCCACCGTGGCACGTGTGCGACAGTTAGATGGTGCGGCTGGCGCTTATTGGCGGGCCTGAGTCTGCACCTCTTTAGCGATAACCTTTATCCTAGAACCTTGGCCTTAGCGGTCACTCTTTTGCATGAAATCCTGAGTTGCACCCTAACCTGTGAGTTTACCGTGTTGTACGGCGTGTTTTATTCGGTTTATCAGACCCAACTTGCCAGGAAGCAATTGAGAGCCGCAACCTCGATCCATACATGCGTGCGGGTCGCATGTCGAGGTTGCGTAAGCGGGGACTTGAGCATTTGCTCACCCTAGAAAGTGTCGAGGACTGATCACCCTCGAATGTTGTCATCCCGCGACGACTGATTCTAACATGAAAACATATTGTTATTTCTTCTATTTGAAAGTGAAAACAAATATATCACAATGGCAGCTAACGCCGACATGGAGCAAATCCTTACGTGGATCGGTTTTACCGATGGCCCCCAACGTCACCGCATTTGTCAAGAAGGCGGTTTTGGAACGATGTCCGACTTCGTCGGTGTCACGGAAACCGATATCAGGAACATGGCTGAGAGTTTTGAGAAAAGGACGGACGCTAATGGACGCATTCTCTTTGGGATGCGCCGCATTAAATGGCTTATTGGCATTATGCACTGGGTGCAAGATTTCCTTCGTTGTTCCCTGCAACCAACCATCGCCGACATCGCCGACGGAAACGCGTTCAAGGACGCTCTAACAATCGCCATCGATCGTGCTGAGACCCGTAAAGTGGAAGCTGAACAAGTTGACACGGTCAGCAAAGCAGCCGATCCGGGAAAGTTTAAGGATGAACGCAAGTGGCCCGATTGGGAACCCGCGTTCGTCAACTACCTTTCGACCATCCCTGGCGTGAACGGAGTACCTTTGTCGTATGTTGTCCGAGCAAATGACCAACCTGACCATGTGACTGATTTCGGTGAAGATTTCAACCGCAAGATTATCGCCTGTGCACCCTTGAATGGAACCCACTTCCGCACTGATGCGCGAAAAGTTCACCAACTCCTGAAGAACTACCTTGTCGCCGAGACCGCTGAGCAGTGGACCAAGCACCTGGCTCGTTACAGCGACGGTCGTCGCGATATGGCCGCCCTTCGTGACCACTACGCGGGCGAGGGAAACGCGAGTCGACGCATTGCGTCTGCCGACCGCATGCGTGAGAGCCTACACTATAAAAGTGAACGCTCGCTCCCTTTTACAACGTTCTTGGACCGTCTTCAGAAGATGTTTAACATCTATGAAGACGAGGGGGAGAAGAATACGGACGCCGCCAAGATTCGCGAGTTATTCAAGCGCGTGCAACATCCTCAGTTGCAAGACACGGTCAAGGCTCTCAAGGTTCGGTTCGATATGGACGGTCTGACCTACACTCAGGCCGCCAATCACATCGCCGCAGCCGTCAGCGAGATGCCAGAATATCAGTTGGCCCGTAAAGTGTCCTCGGCGCAACGTATTCGCGGGGGAGGGTCCAGGTTTAACACACCCCAGAAATCCGGTGGAACTAAGGCGCCAAAGAGTGGAGTCCATATGCCCGATGGGACGATCTTTACCGGCTTCTACAAGAACTGGAAAGAGCTCCCTGACGATGACAAGCAGAAAGTCATCGACGAGCGAAAGAAGAAGCAGAAAAGCGGTGGGAAACGCAAAGCATCTGAGATTACTAGTATGGCCGAAACTCTTGTTGAAATGAAACGCCAGGTGGGGGAGTTATCTACCAATATGGCTAGTGCCACAAAGAAAGAAAACAAAGAAGAACGCGTGCCCGATGATGCCGGAAATAAGTTCGGCGGCCGCAACGAACGTGCAAATGGGAAGCGTGGGTGACAGTTGCCCTCCCTGCTCGTGTGGTACTTGTTTAAATTCGTGATTTATCTCTGTATACGAATTGTCGTACCATTTATGTCGCGAGTAGGGAGACCACGTACCATTAGTCAAATCGTATCGTCCGCAAGGTCGAGCACTCAGCATCGTGAAAAAGGAAAAAGAAGCAGAGAAGAAATGACCGCTGGTCGTTTGGAATTTGACACACATGCGGACACGATCGTCCTGGGTGCGAATTGTGTAATCCTGTCTTATACAGGCAAGGAATGCGATGTGTCTCCGTACACCGAAACTTATGAGTCCATCAAGAATGTGCCAGTGGTGTCAGGAGCGACATCATGGACCAATAAAACTGACGGCCAGGAATTCATCCTGGTGTTCAACGAGGCACTGTGGATGGGTGACCAGTTGGGTCACACCTTGGTAAACCCCAATCAAGTCCGGGCTTACGGCATCCCAGTACAAGACAATCCTTATAACGGACAGGAGGCATTATCCATCGCCCATCATGAGGTAACGATACCGTTTAACACGGACGGCACCATTATTTACTGCGACACAAGGACGCCGACACAAAAAGAACTTGAAACATTGCCCCATATCCACCTGTCGTCGCCACATGACTGGGATCCACACGATATCAAGTTTCCCTGCGTAGACCATGATGGCGATCGCGAAGTGTCCGTTATCAGGACTGACTTTCCATTCCAGGGGACTGTCTTCGACCAAGAGGAAGTTACAAAACGGATCGTCGCCTCCGTGCAGATTGAGGAGGCCGGATTGCAGCCAGAATTCTTTCCTCGCACTGATATTCCAGCCGAAAGAACATTCATTTCCAAAGAGAGACGTGGTACCGTCACTGCACAGTCTTTGAGCGAACGTTGGTTTATCGGTCTGTCACAAGCCAAAAAGACTTTGGCTTCGACCACACAACGAATGATACGGTCAGCAATATTGCCCATGGCAAGAAGATACCGTGCAGACCGCATGTTCGAACGGCCCAGAATCAAGGGAGTGGTATACACAGATACCATGGACGGTCAATATAAATCTCTGGATGGTAACGGGCATGCACAGGTATTTGCAAATAAAGATTTCTTTGCGGTTGCATACCCCATCGAGAAGAAAAGTGGAGCAGGAGACGCTCTCAAACAATTCATTAGTGATTACAGGGTCCCGGATACAATTCTGTGTGACGGATTGAAAGAACAGACGGGCAAACGGACGACGTTCCGCGAGTTAGTCCGCAAGCATGCAATTGATTTGCAAGTGACTGAACCTTATCGGCACAATCAATCTAAGGTTGAGGGTGTGATTCGCGAAATCCGCAAGCGTTGGTTCCGAGTCATGCACAAACAGCGGGTTCCCCGAAGACTTTGGGACTACGGGATTCGTTGGGTCTGCGAGACCATGCAGAGGACTGCACGCATGTCAGGGGACTTGGACGGGCGCACGAGTCTAGAACGTCTGACTGGTGAGACACCCGACATATCTGAGTACCTCGATTTCACCTTCTATGATTGGTGTTGGTACAACGACAACGCCGGCCTTGGCACGACAAGACTCGGTCGATGGCTAGGTGTAGCCCATAGAGTGGGTAGCTTGATGTCCTACTGGATACTGACAGAGCAAGGCCGGGTAGTTTCCCGAACTACCGTCACTAGAGTTACTACCCTTGAACAACAAGAAGCAAGTACAGTTCGTCGTTGCAATGAGTTTGATCAAGGGATCAAGGAGAAACTGCATGATTCCGCCCATTTCATTGTCGACGGCGGCAAAACCACACCGAATGACTGGGATCTCCCGCCTCTCGATCATGACCCGGACTTCCATGCTGAGTTTCATGAAGTTGTGTCCAATGATGAGGTCAAGGAGGCCGATGAGGAGTTCACCCCGGAGGTCTTCAACGACACTTACGTGAACATGGAAGTGGCAATCCCGAAAGGGGACGAAACGCATCCCATGTTAGCACGAGTCACCAAAAGGCTACGAGATAAGGATGGTTTACCCATCGGCACGGCGCATGACAACCCGATACTAGACACCCGCATGTATGAAGTGGAGTATCAGGATGGGACCAAGGCAGCACTTGCAGCCAATCATATTGCCGAGAACTTGTTTTCCCAAATCGATGACGATGGTCATCGGCAAGTCCTGTTAGATGAGATTATCGATCATCGGACGAATGGGCAAGAAGTGAAGCAACAGGACGCCTTTGTCACGCTACGAAACGGCAACCAGCGCCGACGAGAGACCACGGTAGGCTGGGAATTGTTGGTTCAGTGGAAAGACGGGTCAACCAACTGGATTGCCTTGAAAGACATCAAGGAGTCGTACCCTGTGCAGGTGTCAGAATACGCTGTGGCATCCAAAATCTCTATGGAGCCTGCTTTCGCGTGGTGGGTTCCAAAGGTGCTGAAGAAGCGGAACCGCATCATCGCAAAGTTGAAGTCAAAATATTGGTTAAGAACCCATAAGTTTGGGATCAGGATACCCAAGTCCGTCGAGGAAGCCAAGGAGTTGGACAGAAAAAATGGCAACACCTTATGGTGGGATGCGATCTGTAAAGAGATGCGGAATGTGCGACCAGGTTTCGAGATCTGGGAGAAATCTCAAGGGGACATCCCGATCGGTTATCAAGAAATTAAGTGCCATATCGTCTTCGACGTAAAAATGGGAGAGAACTTCCGAAGAAAAGCGAGATTTGTGGCAGGGGGACATCTGACTGAGACGCCAACCTCGTTGACGTATTCCTCAGTGGTATCCCGTGACTCCGTTCGAATTGCCCTCCTCATTGCAGCACTTAACGACCTAAACGTATCAGCATGTGACATCCAGAATGCCTATCTGACGGCGGATTGTCGAGAGAAGATCTGGTTCAGGGCTGGACCTGAGCTAGGGTCCGAGGAAGGATCCATCATGATTATCAAGAAGGCTCTGTACGGGCTGAAATCCAGCGGTGCGGCATTTCGGGCCCACCTAGCTGAAACGCTTTATGACATAGGATTCAAGCCGTCTAAAGCAGACCCTGACTTCTGGATGAGACCAGCGGTGAAACCAGATGGGTTTAAGTATTACGAATACGTTCTATGCTATGTGGACGACCTATTGGCTATCTCACACGACTCGAAGCGAGTGTTGCAGCGTGTCCAGGCCGTATTCAAGTTGAAAGATGATAAGATAGAGCCGCCGGACATGTATCTTGGTGCTCAGCTTGGAGAGATGGATTTCGACGGTATAAATGGATGGTATATCTCCTCGGAGAAGTATGTTAAGGCCGCTTTGGAGAATATCGAGAAGCAGTTAGCAGAGAGCGGGCAGAGACTACCCACCAAGTGCAAGACGCCTTCACTTACGGGTATCGTCCAGAGAATGATACAAGTCCAGAGCTCAAAGCCGACGGGATTCAAAAGTTTCAGGAACTGATCGGCATATTGCGTTGGGCAGTAGAGCTGGGACGTGTCGATATATTGCTCGAGACCTCCATGTTATCGACACACCTATCTGTGCCACGAGAGGGGCATTTGCAACAGGCGTATGCAATGTTCGGGTACTTGAAAGCTAATCCAAAGCGCAGATTGTTCTTTGACCCAAGTCATCCGGATATTGATGAGCGATCATTTGCAGAATATGACTGGTATGACTTTTATCGTGATGCGAAGGAACCTATTCCACCTGACATGCCAGAACCGCGCGGGCATTCAGTATCAACCCATTGCTTCGTGGATGCGGATCATGCGAGCAACAAAGTCACTCGCAGGTCGCAAACTGGTTTATTGATGTTTGTAAATTGGGCACCGATCATCTGGTATAGCAAACGGCAGAATACCGTCGAAACCAGTACGTTCGGGAGTGAATTCATAGCAATGCGGACCGCCGTGGAGCACATCGAAGGGTTGCGATACAAGTTGAGAATGTTTGGTATCCCGATCGAGGGGCCAACGAATGTTTTTTGCGACAACGAGGCAGTCTTCAAGAATGCATCGATTCCGGATTCGACATTAAAGAAGAAGCATACATCAATTTGTTACCACAGGGCCAGAGAGGCCGTGGCAGCGAGGACCATGAGAGTGGCCAAGGAAGGAACGACAACGAACTTGTCGGACTTGTTCACAAAGCCGTTGCCGGATGAAAGGAGGGATTTCTTATTGAAGCGGTTCACTTACTGAATGACATCGGGGCAAATTTATGAGAATGCAGATCTCATATCTTCGAGGGGACCGAATGAAATCCACCGTGGCACGTGTGCGACAGTTAGATGGTGCGGCTGGCGCTTATTGGCGGGCCTGAGTCTGCACCTCTTTAGCGATAACCTTTATCCTAGAACCTTGGCCTTAGCGGTCACTCTTTTGCATGAAATCCTGAGTTGCACCCTAACCTGTGAGTTTACCGTGTTGTACGGCGTGTTTTATTCGCCTGGTCATGGTCCATAGATTGGAGGGACCTGTCACAATCTCTATCGGTTTGGAATTGATATAAATTAAAATGTATAAGCAATTATCCATTTTTATCTGATAGGTAGTGGTATCTTGGATCTCTCCGCTATCCGCGACCCATCAACGCCTTTGGATTTCTCAAGATGTGACACTCAGGGCCTGTGTCCAGGGAATGTGTTTTTGAGTTCTGAAATCGAGTTTCGAGTTTCGAGGTTGAGCTAATAGGTTATGGTCCCCTTGAAAACTCGAAAACACAACCTCGAATCCCCCAAATCTTGGCAATCCCCCAACGACCTTGCCAAGATTCTGAAATCGAGTTTCGAGTTTCGAGGTTTGCAAAGAGCCCCACGCGCTCCTACAAAACCCACCTTTCAGCCGCCGGGCTCTCTGTCTCTCATTTCGATCTCTCCGACAACAACAACGAGGCAATCTCTCTTGTCCATCATAGACAATAGTACAATAGTAGCACAATGATTGATGTGATATAAGTAGGAGCTTCTCTAGAAAATAAGCAAGTATTATTAACCTGTCGCTGCCATGGAAGTAATGGTCACAACCACTGTCAATGGTCAAAAGCAAATAGTTCTCATCTCTCCATAGATGACATGGTTACGGAACAAAGCCCGCATCCTGCTCCATGGACGGGCTCTACAAATATTCTACCTTCTCCCGTTATGCAATGTGATATTAGGAATTAGGAGTACTCAAGCGACATTTGTTTGTCGTCATTGTCAATTGCCGTTGTGCTCGTTCATGCGCCGGTAGGGGGGAAGCATGGGAGTGCACGAGTATTGAAAAATAAAACTCGAAACTCGAAAATACAGTTTTTACCTGGACACGTACATCCAGATCGTTGTTTCAAGGTAGGGACAGAGCCCCACCTCAAAACTCGAAACTCGATTTCAGACCTCGAAAACACATTCCCTGGACACAGGGCCTCAAAAGGATATACCATGTTTCAAACGCATCCTCTCCCGTTGTCCCAGGTGGAGACCAACTTTTGGATTGGAGCCATGCTGGCCATTCTCCAAGGTTCGGTGTGGGTGCACTCCATGCCCACGATTCTCTCCATGCTCGAATGGATCCGTCGATTGCCGTGGCACCGCCTGGGTTCACGACCGAGTTTGTGGCACACGCTGTGACGACGGCCGCTCTCTTGTCCTTGCCGGGAACCGTGAGTTGGACGGCCGACCAACTGGCGCTTCCCTTGGAACGATTTGGGGAGGAGAGTTTGATCTGGATGGAGATGGCAAGATCTCCACGTGGGAGTTGGACCATGCCTTGGAACACTGGAAGAATACCACGGACGAATCCCATGTTCTACAACGTGTCATGAAAATTTTCTCTTTTCTGACGTACTTTGTGAACTCTCTTTTCATTGACATGCCTGAAGCGGAATGTATTAACGCCCTACTACTCTGAAGATGTCACGTACAGTAAGAATGATCTTGAGAAGCGTTCAGATGCCCTGGGAGTGTCAACCCTTTTGTATTTGCAGACTTTATACAAAGCCGACTGGGCGAATTTCCTTGAGCGACTCAACATAAAGTATCCGTTGCCAAAAGCTCTCACGCACAGTAAACGGTATGATGTATTGTGAAAAGGCACTCCAGCTTCTGACAAACCTCGAGCGGCTCGATGAAGACACGACAGACGACCTTGCATGTTGTGTCATGCCAAGTCTACGGAAACATGAAGAGAAACCAAGACTCGAAAGCGGATGACATCGAAGCTCTCATGCACCGTTTCCCGCATTTGCGAATCGCGTACATTGACAACCTAAGAATAAACCGTTCCGGAGCGTCCGTGTTCTATTCCGTCCTGGTTAAGAGCGACGGAAAAGTATCTATCAAAGAGATTTACCGCGTGCGTCTCCCAGGCAATCCGATTATAGGTGAAAGGAAACCTTTTTTACCTGAACCATGCGATGATCTTCACTCGAGGAGAGTTTGTTCAAACAATCGATATGAACCAGGAAGGATACTTTGAAGAAGCCTTGAAGATGCGAAAACTGTTTGCAAGAGTTCGCGAAACGAGAGGGGCGGCTTCCCACCACGATCCTGGGTCTTCGCGAGCACATTTCACTGGAAGTGCCAGCTCATTGGCCAACTACATGGCATTGCAAGAAATCTCCTTTGTGACGTTGGGCCAACGTGTGCGTACGCGTCCATTGCACATACGTCTCCACTATGGTCATCCTGATATATTTGACAAACTGTTTTTCATGACAAGAGGAGGAGTCAGTAAAGCATCCAAAGGTATCAATCTTTCCGAAGATAGTTTCGCTGGATACAGTAACGTCATTCGGGGTGGAACTGTCGGTTACAAAGAATATGTCCAAGTCGGAAAAGGCCGTGATGTTGGTATGAGCAGATCTACAAATTCGAAGCGAAATTGAGCCAAGGAGCCGGAGAACAAAGTCTTTCTCGACATGTTTACCAAATGTGCCATCGTTTGGATTTCTTCCGATTGAACTCGTTCTACTACGGAGGTATAGGACATACTTCTCCAATGTTCTTTCGATTTTCACCGTGTACATTGTTGTGTATTTGATGGCGGCCCTGGCAGTGTTTGAGCTTGAACGAACTGGTACCCGAAACATTACTCGACTGGGAACTATTCAGATGCTTCTTGGTGGCCTTGGTCTGCTGCAGACAATCTGTTCGCCACGCTTGGTGTGGAACGCGGCTGATGGGCAAGTATTCAAGAAATTTTCTTGGTGCTTGGAGCGGGTGGTCCTCTTGATTTCCTGTTCCACATCCAAACAAAGGCTACGTACATGGCACAAACCATTTTCGGGGGCGGAGCACAAAGTACCGACCAACTGGACGTGGCTTTGTAACGCAGCACACTCCGTTGGACAAACAGTTTCGCTTCTTTGCCAGTAGCCATCTATACTTTGGCGTCGAGCTTGCGGCTGGTTTGATCCTTGTTGCGATATACACCGATGCAGGACAGTATTTCGGACGAACATGGTCTCTGTGGTGAGCTTCCATGTCTTTCCTTACAGGTCCTTTTTGGTTCAACCCTCTTACGTTCGAGTGGCGAGTTGTCCTGGAAGATTACAACATTTGGCTCCAGTGGATCCTTGGAAGTGTACCGGAGGAGCTTCGAAGAGCTGGTCCATGTGGTGGAACGAGGAAAACGCCTTTGAAAAAAGGTACGCCTTTGTGGTCAAGGGTGTTCTAGTTCATGAAGGCGGTCCTTTTCGTCTTACTGGGCCAAGGTATCCGTCGATCAAGCCTTTTCCAATCTCATGTTGGTCTGTACCACCCCATGTTCCGTATGGGATACGTTCGTATCGCCGTTCTTGTCCTGGCGTTTATTGGCCGCCTCTTGTCTGTCAGTGACGGTCCGAACCTGGACTTGGATGTTCTCTCTCTCGTATGGTTGTTGTTGTCTTTTTTTCCCTCAACAGTCAAACGGTGGTGGTTCCTGGTGGGGATCCACGCGTTGGAGGGTTTGGTGGGGCAGGTAGAGATAATTGTGGGTCTTGTTGCGATGATACCGTGTTTGTACAATGCGCATGGCAAAGCTCGATACCGGACTTCCCACAAAGAGATTGGATTCCACGGCCAATTCGTAATCCAGGAGGGATCCGGCAATACTCGGACTGTGTTGGGCATGCCACGCGGTGTGGGGCAATTGGCCAATGCCGGCTTCGTGCACACGAACCGTTCCATTCCACAATCCCTCACGTCGGATTTGATTGAGCACGGCCAAGTTTTGCCGTGCCAAGGTATTCGTATTATTCGCGTCCGGTTCGGCTTGTTCGAGGAGTTTGCGATTCAAGACAATCAACAAATGGTCATGGGGTGGAGTCGGAAAATGGGCCACCAGCGCCGCCAGAATCTGCTGGAGACTCCGTTCTTTTTGGTCCAGACATTGCGTATGATTTTGCATATCCGGTTCAATCCGAGCATGCAAACACATATAGCCCCGTCTTGTTGGTGATGTTGGCGGACGAGAGGAGGACGACGACTGGAGAATGGCCGTCTTGGTGTCCTGTACGAGACGGTGCAATTGAGGATGCGATCGAAGGGCACCCTGTAGAATTGCCTGGTCCGATGCATGTCGTTTTTGTCCGCCTTGGGCGATCCGTCGATTGTAAATGAGATTGGCATTGAACAAGGGCTTGAACACGCCATGCGCAAACGAGGAAATGGCTCCAGTATCGTTTTTCGGAAAAAGGACCAAGCGTGGCAGCGGAGGTTTGTTGGGGTGGTGGTTGTTTACAGCAGCGTAGTGTTGATTCCAATGCACGACATCAAACAAGTGTTCATGGGGAATCCCTTGATTACTGCCAAACATGTCGTTCCAGTGCAAGGAGGGCAACAAGACTTGGGTATAATTGTGATTGTACGCATACATGATGAGGGCCGTGAAGGCCATGATTTGATTGCACAAGCCAAACTGGAAGAGACCTTTTCGGTAGGACAAGGTTCGTTGGTTCGGATCGGCCACGGTCAGTCGAGCAAATTTCTTTTCATACGTCTCCTCCTCCTTGTTGTTGTTGCTGTTGTTGTTGTCAGTCTCGACGGCGGATTTTGAAGGCGTTTCGATCCGAGCAGTATAGTTCAAGCCATGAGGAAGAAGCATGTTGTGCACCACTGGCAAAGTAGTCTTGAGAGTTGTCCTAGATCGATCGATAGTTGTTGTTGTCGGATCCAACCCGACGAATCCGTGATAGAACGGCATGAAACTGGCGGCCACGATGCATGTGGCAACAATGGTTCCTCTGACACGTTGAAGGTTCCTCGGAGGAGTACGACGACGAACAAGACGAACCCGTGGTTCCTGTTGTTGTGTCGAGGAGGAGTCGGAGTCGGTTGGCGTTCGCTTCATTTTCATTGCATAGTTGTCGTTGTCATAGAACCCGAAAAAAAATGATGCGAGCAAACGGGACACACAATTTTACGGTCAGACAAAAGCGTGTTCGCGAGGTGGGGGCCCTGCGCGCGTGCTGACACGTATTGTATTGTATGTCTGCACCTCTTCCTCACGCCAGGCGACGCTCCGTCGGATTCCGATGGGGAGCCTCGCACTTTTCGCATTCCCTGTTTCTCGTTGGCACCAAAACGCCTAAACAGCGAGAGATGCTCTTCCTTCTGCTCCTCGTCTCTTCTATTTTTCTCTACTCTACTACCTGAGCAAACACATCTACGAGTACACAAAACCAATGGAGTTGCATTCGCTAGCTAGCTGTTGTAGTATTCTTCTTGTTCCTACTAGCACCCTGTCTTTTTGACATACGTGATTTCCGGGGAGTTTGGACCGTCGAAAAACAATAGGGGCTCTGTAGGATGGTTTCGAACAAAAGAGCATCCATCCAATTCCCACGACGACGACGACAAGATTGTCATTGAGTCTATAATTCCTCCACGGACAGTTCCGTCTTATAACGAGAGAGAGAGAGATACAACAATGGTCGCAACCATTGCGAGATGGACCAATGCCATGAACAACAGAGACTTCTCTCTCTCCCTCTCTCTTTCTCTCTCTGGGAACATGCCACTAGGATGACAGGATCCATTCGCGTACATTCGAATGTTCCCATCGTTCGTCCTCGGATAGGAGTTGTGAGACGAGTTGTACATGATCGTCGGAAATGTCGGCGCTCGTCTTTTCGTGATAATAGGACTGCAAGACTTGCTTGGCAAACTGCGCCGGACGACCGTCGCTTCGAAAATAGTCGGGTGCTTGCTGCAGCAATAACTGTGCCAGATCCAAACCACCAGTG
The DNA here is from genome assembly GCA_946965045.2 of Epithemia pelagica. Taxonomy (NCBI): domain Eukaryota; phylum Bacillariophyta; class Bacillariophyceae; order Surirellales; family Surirellaceae; genus Epithemia; species Epithemia pelagica. The sequence continues at coordinate 3,527,144 of OX337231.1, read as the reverse complement.
GTTGTTGTGGTGGTGGTGGGAGATGCGTCATTGCCAGGAGGCAACCGCATCCACTCCACGACAATCTGTGCCAAGTGTTTGGGTGCCAAGGGAGCATCAATTTCCACATCTCGCAACAATTCCAAGGGCAAACACAAGCCCAAGGCCAGACACGACCATGGAACAATGGGAGGACGGCTTTCCGGCACAAGACAATGTTTTAGGACGGTCAAGAATTTGGAGACATCGTCGTGTTTGCGTTCCAATACCAACAAGATACCGGCACGAACGACCGCCTCACCGCGTGCCACGACATCGGCGTCCGTGCTGGTGGTGGAAGAGGAAGAGGCGCCCACCAATTCATCCACCGACAGGACGGCATCGGCTGTATCACCTCCCACAAAGTACTCTTTTAATATATTTTCCATTTTCTTTTCACATTCGTCTGGGGACAAGTACTGTTTTGTGGCCCCATCCTCCTTGGATGCGGTATTCGACGCCTTTTCGTCCTGTCCGTTCAAGGATGACGCGGCGGGTGGCGAAGGAGTAGTAGTACTGGATGGCGCACCAGTCACTGTGGCGGCCAAGGCTCGTTCCAAGGACGAGGTGGGGGCGTTGGATTTCACAGTGGCGGCCACATCCGATTGTACACGACGTAACCCTGTCTTTTTGGGTGGTTTGAGGCTTTGTACTTTTTGAAAGCCATCGGCGTCAACATCCAACGTGGAGGTGCTACCACTGCCACTAGTACTAGTGATGGAGGATCGACTATTCAAGCTGGTTCCAGCCGATTGCGATCGAATCATTCGTGTCTTGTTGGGTTTTTGTTGCTGTTGCTTTTGTTGTTTTTCTTCCAGGGCCACTTCCTCATGAATTTGAGCAATCGTCTTGGCCTTGGATTCCTGACGTCGTTGACTTTCCACCCAACCACCCTGTCGCAAGTCACTCAAATCTTGCAACAAAAACTTGATACGATTGCTCGGAGCCTTGGGGCCATTGGTAGTATTTTGAGTGGGCCGACCCGCCATGGAATAGACATCGTCCCACACATGTGCCAAATCCTCTCGAATGGAATCTTCCTTGTCCAACTTTTCTCCAATCGTCGTCATGAGTTTGGCAAAACATTCCAACTTTTCTTCGTCGGCCTTGACAAACAATTCTTGTAAACAAAAGACGACAATCTTGGGCTTTATCACACTGAGCTTGTAGAGTTCCCCAATGAATTGAACCAAGCCCAGATACTTCTTTTTGGCCAGAGCCGCATTGTATTCGGCCGTGGCCGCATCCATGGTTGGTTCCTCCTTATCCGCTTCGTCCGTTTTTGCTTCCACTGTCGCAGCATCTTCCTTGCCTTCCTCACTATTGGGCGTGGAGGAATCTCCACCGTCATTGCTCTTGCTGTTGTTCGTAGTAGTGGCATTGTCGGTATTTTTGAATTGCGCTTCGCACAAACCCAAGAGAGATCGTCGAAAGGTTTTGTGGACCGAAAACAACTTGGCGGAAAAGTGGGCATACAATTCGGCAAAATGAGGTTCACTCATGGCCTTGTCCAAAATCAAGGCCATGCTATCTTCGACCAATTTCTTATCCAAACTGACGGCGGCCGGGCTCGTAGAGTCCTTGTTGGACGGACTGGTACTATTGTTGGCGTTGCTACCATTGTCCGTGGTGGCCGCTTGTTGCAAGAGATTGGCCAAGCCAATGGCCTCCAAAAAGGACAAGGTCAATTTTTCCAAGGTGGTCCACGAGAGTTTGTTGAGAATGCCCACAGCACGGCGGAGTGCTTCTCCTTCTTCATCGACTGGTTTCTTCCATCGCTTTTCATGATCAATTTCCAAGGGTTTGTAATTCCACAAGACATTCATATCGGCTTGAATCGTCCGCCGCCGATCCGCATCCGAAGTCCACACACACCGAGAAATGGGCGTCCACACCATGTCCGAATCACCCGTCTGATCCGAGGGTTCCGAGGGAGCATCCAAACAGTCCAACCGACACGTCATGAGGGAAGTCACTGAGCATCGAACCACAGATTTTTCCGCTTCCCCATTGCCCATGCCCGTACTATGCAACAAGACAATTTCCTCCCAGGGCGTTCGAGGGACATTGTCTTGTTGTTGTTGTTGCTGCTGCTGCTGTTGTTGGGAATCCTGCTGATGTTGGGGAGACGATTTGTTGTTGTAACTCTCGCGACGAGCATTGTTGTTTGGATTGGATCCGCGACCTCCGGAATTGTTGTTGTTGTTGTTGCCTCTTCCTCTACCCGAGTTTCCTCGACCGCGTCCTCCTCCTCCCTGGTTGTTATTATTATTGTTGTTGCTATTGTTTCCTCGTCCTCCTCCTTTTCCTCCCGAGGCATTGGTTCCACTACGGCCTCCTCCTCCTCCTCCTTTGCGAGGGTTATTGCTCCCATTTGCACCCCGTCCCGACGAGGATCGTCCTCCACTCGCGTTGCGATTCGCCGTACGACCACCCGCAGACGACGAGGCAGCTGGTTTGCTCGGAAGGGCCGCCGCAGCCTTGTACAAGGACGATGGCGGTTTGCTGGCGGATCCCCAAGCCGGCTGAAGAAAAAGTAAATTCAAACCACGAGAAACGAAGCATCAATGGATTGTGAGTGATCCATCGTCCACCTGAGAAACAAAGATTGCACTCCAGTTTTTCTGGATTTGAAAATACCCGACGTTTCGAATTTGTCTATGACAATCTGGAGGCCAGAAGCCATTTCACTTTGCAGATGCGAATGATCTTTCATGACACCAGACGACAGATCGAGCCTTCAACACGACATTCTCACACGCCACAGGATGAGTACCTACCGCTTTGGGAGTCGTTCCACTCATAACTCTTATTCCACACTACGATTGCTTGCTCCAATCAATCTCACACTCTCTCTCTTTGTGAACACTCAAATCTGCTACCTCTCTGGCTTCTTTCTATTTGTTCTATTTCTGTTGTTGTCCTGGTTGGCAGGGTGATGCCCAAGTCCCAAACCCAAAAGTATCAAAAGGAGTTGTTTTTACCAGAAAATCAATGTCCTGGGCCAATCAGAATGAGCGATAAAGTTTGCTTGGTGTGTTTTTTTCCGGCCTTTCACCGGATTTTTTGCACAGCGGCTCTGACGTTTTTCGATGTAGACTGTGTCACAGACAGACGAGTCGCTTTAGACGGTGTCACAGACAGACGAGTCGCTTTAGACGGTGTCACAGACAGACGAGTCACGTGTCATCCAAGGACTACCCCTCCCTCCCACTCTACCGGCGTGTACCATAGCAGCAATAGCAGAGATCGATTGTTGGGGTCGTCTACCTACTCCTACGTGGAATATGGACGGGACTATGCTTTTCCTAAGCCGTTTAATTACAGAGACAGGGTCAGAGACTGCATTCCATCTTTCACCGATGGTTCACTTTCGGAATGAGGAGGCGATGCTAAACCTCTCGATTTCCATTTTGGAGCTCTTGAGGAGAGATTCTTTGTGCCCAAGAAGCGAGGAGATCCAACAAGTAGTTTGGAGCTTGAGATTCTTCGTGCCCAAGAAGCGAGGATTGGTAACGTCTGTTGACGTGCATTTGGACCTATGTTTCTCGCACAGTTCCTCCACTAGGTAGAGGGATCTCTCTCGCTCTCGAATCGACGATCGACGATCGAATGTGTCGCCCTCCTACTTCAACAAGCCGACCCAAGTCGCTATTGCTCGGTACGTGCTCTAGCTAGATGCTAGATGCACGTTCCACTTCCTTGTTCCTTGTTGGTTTTGGCGGGTGGGATATCGTGATTCGTGGTCGTGAGGAGCGGCGGGGACCTTTTCATTTACGTCGACGAACCTCATGGAGCAGTCAATGGCCGGCAGCTTCTCTTCTCGACGTCATGGTTCATGGTCATTCTTAGAGCACCCTCCTCACTAAAAAATCTCGCAGCTCGCAGCCTCTTGGATAAAAACGTCGTATTGTCCAGATTTCTGGCTCCTTTCTCCTTGACAGTTGACAGCCCCAAACCTCAAACCTAATACCTAATACGCAATACGGAACAAAAAGTGGCCAGACGAACAATGGAGAAACAGGCACTCAATCCTTTGTTAAAGTGGCTTGAATACCAGATGAACTATTACTTATGATTCCGTGAACACCTATTTCTGGCTTCGCGTTTTTTCGACTGCTTCGGGAAGAAGAGCCGCCCGAACAAAGCAGTGTTCCAGTATCGAATCTACTCCTATAGATTTTGATAGATATTCCTTTTAGAGCGCGACGCTAGCATGTACTCCTAGCAGTTAGCAGTAGAACTTGATGATATGAATATGATTTCATGAGTAGGCAGGATCCCGATCTTACGATCGACCCAGAGCGGATAGCTAGGAGGAGTAAGCGACGAAATCTTAGGCTAGCTAGCTAGAGAGATGCATCATGATGTTGTTGTCATAAGAAGTCATACCACAGCGTTTATGTCTGTCCACTGTCTTGATTCTTCTCTGGCCATTCTCTACCCTTTAAATGATGATGAATCGGCAATAGAAAAAAGAGACGCGAAGGCTCCATCTATTTATTGATTTCTAGTGTCTAGTCTACCGGTGTCTGTCCTCATATAAACCAGCATTTGTCCTCATATGAGGACAGTGTTTTTTCACCTCAAAATCCCATCCACTATAGGATATATTGTACTTTGCTCTTTTTTTGTGTTTCGACCATGGTGAACGGCCGTATAATCCTAAATATAATTCAACAGAGAGTTGCTATAGGACTCTATACTGCAACTGCATCATTATGTTCACTACTCACATACTCAGGAAAGCACATACGACCAGTTTCTGTGTGGCAAAGCCATACACACTGTTCGTTGCCGCGTTCTTGGTCATCACCACAAATAGAGCACGTGAACCTTGTTTTCATGTTGCAGACACGGCAACGTCCTTGCAATGAGTGGTTTGTCATTCTCCCATCTTTAGTCTTTCGTTTCCTTTTTGTTGGAGTCAAGTGCGCAAATATCCCACAACGTCCCCCTCCTGTCACCCTGTTGATCAGTTCTGGGCTTGGGCCATCACTCTGGCTTGGGCCGTCACTCTGTCGTCTTGCCGATGCAAGTCCTGGATAATCGTACGTATTGTCAATGAATACTTCAGAAAGGTTTGTATAGAATGTTGTTGTTGTCGTCGATTCTTGCACCTCCACAGCCTTGATGCTCCGGATATTCAACCTTTTCCTTTTGAAGATGCCACCTCCAAAGTTGTAGTCTGCAACAATGAATGTTGCTGTCCTGCCACTTGAGGTTCTCTCCAACACTACCTCCAAAACTTTCCCCGTCACCTCTTTTGTCTTGTTGTTTCTCCCAAACCTACGAGTGCACTCAGCCAAACTTGTCACATGTATGGCCTTTGCAGTGATGGTGGCTCCAACAACACGACAGGGGTCAGATGAGGGTGCCATTGTATCAAAATTGTTGGTGAGAGGAGAGGAGAAAATTTTTTTTTGTTGAGACAATGCGTGTTGTGCCGTGTTCAGGGGAAGTTTTGCCATGCTTGTCAAAGATATTAAAGCCTGGCAACCGGTACCAGGACCAAACTAAACCTGAGGAAAACGATGGTGCCATCCATTTTTCTCTAGGCTACAAAGAATACGATGAACTGAGATGCGCCTAATTTGTCCTCATATGAGGATATGTCTTCATATGAGGACAACGGTAGACTAGACACTAGAGCTGTGTCCAGCAACAGCTCATCTCTGCTGGAGCTAGGTAAGCGCTGGAGACGTCTCTGCTGGAGCTAGGTAAGCGCCTCCAGCTGGAGAAAAGACTACCTGTGCTAACAGGATGAAAATACTTAGCTAGAAGCTAGTGAATCTATCTTATGGTGAGGACACATGTTCCCAATTCTTTCTTCTCCGAAGAAGGAACATATACTTTTTCTGTAGCATTTTTATACTTTTGGGTTATATCAATATCCTCTCCTCTGTATGATACAATGATGGGTGGCCTGTTGTATCCATCCGAGAGAACCTTCTTTTTCTGAGTGGCCTTCGGAGTGCCATATCAAGCTCTTCCACCTTTGATGAGTCATCATTATCATTGTAATCAGACATTGTGGAAGGCAGTGTGGAGCAAATGAATGACACAGGGTCAGCAATGACCAGTGCGGAGCAAGTGAATGACATGCAACAGGCAACAGGAAAAAAAAGGTACAGTCTATTTTAACGCTGCCGCGCGCACCCGCTAGGGTGACGTCGACCGACGCGCCCGGCTCCACACAAAATGAGGAGCGAGGACTAAACATGACGGGACAAGTTGTGAGGACGGGACAGAGAGTAGAAATCGGTTACAAGGGTGGGGCAGTATCCCTGAGAATGACAGGGCGCCAGGTATTGATCCAAGAGCGAAGAGAAACAGCAGTAGTTTCCGCTGCGAAATGAGCAGCGGGAGACGAGTAGAAAATATCGCGTTCAGAGGGCGGGAGACGGGTGCGGAATTCGTATAAAGTCGTGACCTCGCGTTGTGCTTGGGCGTAAGATGCGGCTTCAACTGTTTGGGGTGAATTACCATGAAGGTTGTGGTTTCGGGTGATCCATAGAGCATGGATATGTTTCCATAAGAGTTTAATTGTGCCAGTAACAAAATGAGTCCCGGAGACTGTGCGTGAATGTTGATGGCTGGTGGAGAGATAGTTGTCTTGAAGATTGCGCCATTGAATAGTGAAGCGGCCGAAAAAGATGTGAGCATATCCGATAAGTTGTTGTTGAGTTACCAGCGATTGATATGAGAGGGAGAGGGTGGGAAAAGACGGTGGAACGTTGGCGAGCCAAGAGTGAATAATTTCCACAAGTAGTAGGTTCAGAGTTGGGTCGAGGGATTGGAGACGCCAGAAATCTTGCAGTTCATCAAGAAGAGGTCCTTTCCATTGTCGATGGGGACAACAAAGAAAGTGAGTGCGAGTCTCGACAACAGAGGGAGTGCAGAGGGGGCATGTTTCTGTGTAGTAAGTGGCATAACGAGAACAAAGATAGCCAAGTGGAAGCCAATCATGGAGAAACTTGATATGGAATTGTCGACGGGTGAAAACAGTCGTGATAGCGCGTCCGTGTGACGTCCAATCAATCATCTCGAAAGTCTCGAGCGACCATTCGTTGCGATTGCATAAGTATTGGCGTAAAGCTTTCCATGTAGAGAGGTAGCGTAGAATAGAGCGGTAATTTGAATTGATAGTCCCTTTGGGAGAATGAAGTATGGCTTGGCTGCCTGTGATAAGAGAGACATGTGTCGATGAGAAAGTAGGCGGGTATTCGTATAAGTCTGCCAATCGGTCAGCGTCTACATTGAGCTGGGCAGCAAGGGTCAGTGTTGGATATGGTCGCAGACGATCTTGGTGGCCCCGAACATGTAAGAAACTTGGAGTTTCAGGGAATTGTTTGATAGATGTACTGATCGATTGTTGGATGTCCCAGTCTGCTTCCATCGTAGAGTATAGGAAGTCGTAAACCCATTCCAGTCGCTTTTCCACGGTATTGATCAAACTTTTGGAATCGGTATAAAAGATTAATCGTGTCGGAAGACTGAAGCCATAAGACGTCGTAAGATGAATCACGGCACGTAGCAATGCAAGCATTCCATAACTCTCCGACCTGAAGGACGAAGTACGATAACCAGGAGCAGGGCCACTTAATTGAAAAAGGCGTTGTCCAGTATCCGTGCTGCAAATACAGCCAAATTTACCAGTGAACATAGCCGCGGAGCCATCGCTGCATAAGAAGAGGCGAGCTGTCGGAGTGGTGAAACTTTGTTGGATTTGTTGAGGTGAGCAAAGAAGGACCAGTTTGGACATTAGGTGTTGATCCCATTGTTTGAGAGAAGAGACGTAGTCGAGAAAAGTCTGGGGTGGTGGTGGATCGGGAGGGATGGCTTGAGGACGGTAAGGCAGAATAATGAAAGCGGGACCGGAGTGGTTAACATGGACGGGCACAGCTGTCGATGGGGGACTTGGAGAGAGTTGAGACGTTGGAAGAAAAAGTGGGTGTTGGTACCAGTAGTGTCGAAAACTATTGGGAGATTCGGCCACATAAAGCTTGGAGCTAGGGTAGTCAACGAGAAATTTCCAATGTCGATGTAATTTCTGTCCAGGTACAGTCCAGGAACCAAGAGGGTGTATCAGCATTCGTGTAACTCCTGTCTGTCTGACTAAGTCAAGGTATCTGTCCCACTGTTGCCAAGCGCGGGGGCCTGGCCGGTCTTGCTACGGAATCAGGCCGTGATGAGTCGAGAAATCGTCATGGCGATGTTCAATAGTAAACAACGAGAGTTTTGTGCCATCAGGAGTGGATATATCACTGAGCAAAGTCACACCCAGGTAGATACGGCATGCATTGAGCAGAATCAGGTCCGTTGGAGTGAATTGCGACGACTCTATTGCGATATCCATGAGGAAACGGTCGTTGACTCGTTGGAGAGCGGGAAGGAATTTGGATTCGAGTTCAATATTGCAGTTTGCTTTTTGGAGGAAGGTTCGCACTTGTGGGATCCATTGCATCGGTACCAAGTGTGGCAACGGTGTCTCAACATCTTCAAATATGGAAATGCTAGTACCCGCGAGAAATTGAGCCCACGAGATCGCGATCTTGGCAAGTTGTGCCGGAACTCCTGGTGATCTGAGACATGCTATCAGTAGGTAAGTCTGAGAAATTCCACGCTCCACTGAGAGCGTTCGCAGTCCAATTCCTCCTAATTCTGCTGGTCCGTAAACGACTGCATTTGGCATATGGCGATTGAAGCCATACTTGGGTAAAAAGGCCTTCTTGAACTGGACTTGTAAGGCATTGCAGTGGGCATCAGAGAGGGAAGACGATGGTAGCGGATATGATATGCTAGGGAGGTAGATAGCATGGTAATAGGCCCAGGCGTCGGTTCTGGAGAAAGGGCTGGTGGCCATCACGGAAGTATGAGCTTTGTTCTTTTTCGCAAGAGCGAGGTACAACCCTTTATCTGTTCGATGTGGCGATTTCTGTACACCCAAAGTCTTGTGACTCCGATAGGAAGATAATTGTTTGATCGGTATTGTTTGGTCCGAATCATTGAAGTGAATTGTAATTTGAGGTCCAAAGGTTCCAGATTGTAAGGACGCAAGCCCATCCACGTTGAACGTGTAATACAAAAAGTGATAGGAGCATTTCTCGACATCAAGTGCGCCTCCAGACAAACTAAGCAAGTCGTTCCATCGTTGTGCGTCTTCTTGTGCCTTGGCAATGTAATGTTCTGGCGTTGCTGGTTGGTCTCGCGAGAAGTCATTGACGCTTCCGCTAGTATCGTCCACAAACCCAATCATGTGTAGAGCAGTTTTCACAGAACCATCAGGGCTGCTAAACATAGCGCCATGTGCTTTGTCCTCGTAGGTGTCAAAGAGAATCGTAGAAATGACACACCAGATTGCAGGTGAGTTACCGGCTCCTTGTCCCGAGCCATATATAGGGTACAATTGGCAATGTTGGTAATGCCGTTCAGACACTCCGAGCTGTGTCTTTAAATAGTACTTGGCTTCTTCAAGTGTCTTTGCGTTGATAAAGACGATCGACCTGTGTTGGCCAAAGCTTCTAGACGCGAGGCTTCCGAAGGATAAGACGATCCGGTCGTAGCAAGCGGTTGCATCATAGTCCAGGTGGACTAGTGGCCGCTTGCTAGCTCTTGATATTTCGTATTGAAGTTCTTCGCATAAGGTCGGGATTACAGCGTCTCTGCCTGGGACTCCACCAAATTGCATTGGGTGCAGAGTTTGTTGATTGGTGTTTAAGTGTATAAGCTGGCGCCACTTGATCGCCAGAACAAGGTTGTAGTCTTGTTCATAAAGATGGATGACACGAAGTCGATGGATCCGTAGATTGTTCGGTTCTTTCAGAATCATCACATTGACAATGTGTTTCCACCTGTCGTACGAGTATTTGTTGACGAGTGCGCAATTTATTAGCCCGACTTGCCACGCGATGATTTGTTCCCTCTTTTCCTCTAGTTCTTGACCTTCGTCTGTTGTTGTGTCTAGGTCGTGAGAAGCCACCAATGCTTTGCTATGGCTAAGGTGAAAGCCGGATGGAGACGTTGATGTAGACTCTGGCCATGCTTTAATTTTGCCAACCCATTCCTCGACGGTGATAGGAGCTGGAACAGCATCAAGTGTAACTCGAGCCTTCATGTGATTGATGAGCGATTGCTGCATTTCATCAAGTTCCGGTCGTTGCCAATTTCCCTCTAATATGAGCTCTGCCGTATGAGTCGACGCCCCCCAATCGCACCATTCCGAGAATGGTGGTTTGGTGGGAAAGGTATTATGTGCTTGTCCAAAGTGGCGTCGGTTTCTGGTGAGCAATCGATCTTCTATTTCCGCGGGAGTATCGATAGTAAGCCATTCCGTGCATCCACTGTAGTCAGTCGTGGTAGGATCGGCTGGAACATCAAGTCTGGTTCTGCCCGTTTTCAAATTACCGCGGCATTGTCTGAGCTTTTTATACATCGCTTTCGTGCGTTCTGCAGGCAACAGGCAACAGGCAACAGTCACAGAGAACGGCGACCAATGTAGCGCACTTTTCCTGCAACAGAAAATCTCTGCTGGAGTTTCTCCAGCGCTGGAGATCCAGCGCTGAAGCTGCGCTTCCGCACACCGCTGGACACAGCTCTATTGATTTCGCACCGATTTTCGATTTCACAGGTGACGTCCAGTGACCAGTGAGGCCGAAGTGACTATGGCTTCAGCGTTCTGACCGTCGATAACGTTAATTATTAATACGACACACAATCATTCGAGAATGCTGGAGTTTGTCTCACACCTGTAGTGGCGTGTCTGATAGGATGTCTTCGACCAGGCGACTGAAAATACTTAAGCACAGTCGGACTGTTATTATGTAGCTATGTACTGTAATTGGTCCCCACCACCACCCGGTAGAGAGATGCCCCACACACGCACACGTGCAATCAAGACTGAAATCTACAGGTCGAAACAACGGCACTTTGACCCTTGTCGGCTCGGGGCTCGATCCAGTCTTTGAACACAAAAGCATTGTATGCTCACACTTGATTACAACATATTCTCCAGAAAGCAGCAATTACACGAAAGCACCATGACGCACGGCCCAACGATGACAGGGAAGAACCACGAGCTAGGTGAACTAGACATTCTTTGTAGCAAAGACAAATCCCTCTCCAATCATCCTGGCAACCGCCTGTTCCGAGAGCTTATCGAGGACGCCAAGGCTTCGTACAACAAGGCGACCGACAAGGCAAGCAAGATGAAAATCACCAAGAGCATTGTAGACTGCCTCCAAAAAGACCATGGGTGCCGGTTTGTAAAGTTTGATTGTGATCTAGCCGAGTGGGTGGAACTGAACCCTGTGGAGTCACGAGATAAGGTTGGACACGCACTTCGGTTTGCGATCAAGAGAACAAAAGTCAAGGCAACCAAGGTGGAGTCACGGTCGGCGTCTATTATCCGTCACAAGGCGTCTCTCACCAAGATGGCGATGCGAAGAATGTCAGATGAATTGCTCTCCTCCTCGTTTTCCAGCTCCTCCCCAAGACTACAAAGCACTATTGCTCCTCGATCTTGTTCCGAGCCCGCAATCGGTACTACTGTGACATCGAAAACCCCACAAGCCCTCCCTAATACAAGAAGACCAAGTCTATCTTCGTTGAGTATTAGTTACGAGAGAATTCAGTCGGCTCGACAGAAACTCGATCAAATTTTTGAGAGACAAAACAAAATGGTACAATCAATGCAAATGGGAGTGACCGCAGATGGTCCTGTTCTACCGCACAATGGAATCGGTATGGGAAACTGGCTACATGAACATACACGTTCTTCGTCGACAAAGTTGTTAAGTAGCTGTTCCGATGAGGTGATTGACATCTTTTCGTCAAAGGAATTGGACATGATGGTGGGGGACATGGAGGCTGTTTGACTACCACGAGATGATCATTACTTTCCGCCATTTAGAGAATCGTTCTGTTGTCCGTATCGTTGGCATGATGGTGGGCGACATGGACACTGTTTGACTACCACGATATGATCACTATTTTTGCCGTGTCGAGAATCCTTTTTGGTTCCCATCGTCTTTGATTGCTAGACGCCCTTTTCCAGGTTGATACGAGCGTAGTAACTTCACACATAATTTTTCATTTTCAACCGTACAGATTGTTCCGAGATGTTCATGAGCTTTGAAAATGACGTCCAATCTGTTGTTCCCAGAGGTTCCACTACCTATTGGTTGCAAGACGATAAATTTAACAAAATTATCTATACTGAATACATATCAGACGCTTAGAATTTCAGAGATTACTTTCAGCGTGCCATCCCAATGGCATACGGGCTCGCCGATGCTCGCGGCAATGTTTCAAGAGGATGCCCTTTCGATGAGAGGACATGGTAGACGAGAGAAAAAGAACACAAAAGGTGCTAAATAGATTTGACCTTGATTGAATCCTCGATCCTACATGGATCTTGGCTTTGGATTGGATTGTTCGGATTCTGATTTTCGACAAGTTCCTCATCACGAGCAACTGATGCAAGAGAGTAACATTTCAGTTCCCATCTGAGCTAGGCAAAATTCCATGTAGATACCTGGATGATCTTCTATGAAACGATACAAAAGTGAACATTTGATGGTTCTTGGGCCCACAGTCACAAAATGGACATGATCTGGTTTACCTCGACCCCCATTTGTTCTTCTATCTTCCTGCATGTGTCTGAGAACGTAGGAGACTTCTGCGACATGGAGATGGCTACTGCCGGAATCACCATCAAGAGGCTGCATGCCGCCACATGGAAGGGTGGAAACCATGCGGAACTAGGAACATACAGTTGGGGGTTGGGGACGCCGTATTTGGTAGGAGCTGAAGCTTGGTGGTTTTTGGTTTTGCTCATAGCGACAGGACAAATTGAAATTGGGGGAGACAAAGAAGCAAAAATTGTGGACACGTTTGGATTTTGGGTACTTCAAGGCACGTTCGTGCTCCCAAGCTTTCTTCATCTCCAAAGACTCTTACATTTCTTATAATGACTTAAACTTTTTCTGCAGGTGAAGATCTGAGTAGTAGTAATTTGTCTCAGTTGCCAAGTTTATTTCGGAGATGAGTGCCGATCCACAATGACGGATAAAGTGCCAGAGGCAGTAATTCGGAAGTGCGAACGGTGCAGTGTAATTGTTTATTCGTGACTCGGAAGCTGGAAGCAGCTTTGTGCTTTGTACGATGATGCCATATAGTTGGGAAAGTAGAGAATGAGCAATGAATCAAGATCATTTACAAATCTGTAACCACGCCACTGCTCACAAGATTGACCGTTGCGTCAAACCAAAGGGGTCAAGCCAAATTGAATTGATTGTCAGAATTGCATCTAAGGTCTCACAAAGTTGACGACGACCCGACTACCATCCAACGACCGACCTAGAACAAGATTGCATTCGTTTGATACCGATTGAGAGAACATTTGAATACCTCTACGTACAACGATGGACACAGCTACGTCTTCTGCAGCCGGCGCCAATCATCACGAGATTGGAGAAATGGATATACTTTGCAGCAAAGACAAGTCTCTCGGAAACCATCCGAGGGAACCGCTTGTTCCGTGAGGTGATTGACGAAGCTTCCGTTTCCTATGGCAAGGCCAAGGACAAGGCCTCCAAGATGAAAATCACCAAGGCCGTTGTGGAATGCCTGATACAGGACCATGGTTGTCGATTCGTCAAATTTGATTCCGATACAGCTGCATGGGTAGATGTCAATCGCCTGGAGGCACGAGACAAGGTGGGTCATGCCCTTCGCTTTGCCATTAAGCGCAGCAAGAAAATGAACCAGCAACAGCAACAAATCAGACAGATCAAACATAAGCAAAAGAGAAAGTCTTCAAACAACGGCACTTGTCGATTCGCCCTTCCCACAAAGAAAAGGGCGACAAATGAAGGACGAAATCTGTCCCAAAATGATTGGGAGTCTTCGTCCTTGGCAGAAAGACCGACTCGAAGAAGAAGAAGCAGTCACACCAATCTCGCCAGTGTCTTGTCGACTGCCGCAGTTATGACCTTATCTTCTGTATCTGCGACAAAACGAACAAGTTTCCAAAGATCGCTTGGCAGCCCAAAGCCTTCTTCTGCGTCTCCAATCGCGAATACAGTCACTAGCATTGACAAGATCCAGAGAACACGACAAAACTTGGATAACATGTTCGAGACGCAACGCCAGCTGTCCTACGCTCTGGATAGGGAAATGGCTACACAAGTACATCCTCCCGAATCGGGGAGCTTACCGTCCCATACGGTGAATGAAGGTCACCCGTCAAACTCAAATGGCCTTCTTCCGGATCACACCGCTGACCCATTGTTGCCAAGTTCCACATTCTCGTCGTCGCACGACGATCCCGGCTCGCTTGAATTCTCATCTTTTTCCGAGTTGCTGGATCTATTTTCCTCGCAAGACATGGATTTGATGTTGGAAGCGCCTGTCATTGTGAAGGAGTTTTCTGTTCCACCCGACGAGTTGTTCGTAGAATGTCCGAATGAGGCGGCCGTTCCGTTGAGGGAGGTTCCCATGGTCATTCGGAAAAGTTCCGGTTTGCAGTTCGTAAGATTCTGCTAGGGACGAATGTAAACTGTAGTGCGAGTTTTGTTACTTCTCAAATTATGACTAGGAGCTAAGTTGGGTGTAGTGCGAGGTCGATATTTTGTTGCATGTGTGGGAGTGAATGAAAGAGGCGCATGAACGCTGATACTCGCCCTTGACCGAGGGCTACCAACCCATGATCTTTTTGCGAGCCGTTTCGAAAGGTCCTGTGTCCAATGGTTTGGTAAAGGCATCGCCAAGTTGATCTGTCGTTGCGATCGCTTTCATGAAGATGCCGTTTGGATCAGTGCTGTTGGGTGAGTTGATGTGTGCGCGGAACCAGTGATATTTGATTCCAATGTGTTTGCTACGTGGTGTCATTCGCGGTGGATCTTTCGTCGCCAGTTGTAAGGCGGCTTGATTGTCTTCCCAGACGGTGCAAACGAAACTTGGGCCCGCTGGATTCAGATGCAAATGAGTAATAATCTTGGCCAATTGATTGCGTAGTGGAAGGAGTGTACGCATGCTGGTTGAGGCAGCAATATACTCGGCTTCCATGGTTGAGAGTGCAATCTCGGTTTGTAGTTTACTGCTCCATGTGATGGGGGATTGACCGATGGTAATGATGAACCCGGTGCGCGACCGTACGGAAGTTGGATCATCGGGGTTCTCGTTACTCCACAGGCCAGCGAAATCGGCGTCCACATAACAATGCAGACTCAGATCCTTGGATGGTTTTAGGATTAGGCCCCTCTCTGCGGTTCCCATGAGGTAGCGACCGATTCGTTTTAGTGCCTCTCCATGTAGTGCTGTGGGGTTGTTGCTGAATCGTGCCGTTTGGTTGATGGCGAATGCGCAGTCGGGTCGCGTGTTATTCCCGAGGTAGAGGAGCATGCCCACCACGGATCGGTAATTGTAGTCGGCGTTGAGTGGTGTTCCGTCCAGGTCTTTTCCAATTGTTTTCGTGGCAGGTGTAGCCTTGGGATTGGATTTTTCGAGTCCCAATGCGCTGATGATGCTACGAGTCAAGTGCGGTTGTCGCAGCTCGACGGTGCCATTCTCATGATGCTTGATTTCAACTCCGAGGTACGTTGGAAGATCTCCGAGATGTTCGTAGTCCATCTTCGTCTGTGTCAGTCCCTCGAGGATTCGATTGACGCTTGCTTCGTCGTGTCCACAAATCACTGCGTCGTCAACGTACGTGATCATCACACAGCCCATTCCGATGAAGAGACATGGGTCGGAACCGTCAGGCTTGAGTCCAATTTGTTCCAGTTTGTTGCGTAGGTAATCGTACCATAATCGTGGTGCCCGGCAATCGCCGTAAAGACTCTTGGTCACTTCTAGGACTTTGTCGCTCTGGCCTGCCCCATACCCTTGTGGCAGATTGACATAGATCGGTTCGGGTAGATCCGATTGGACAAAGGCGTTCTTGAAATCGATTGAGACCGTGTGTAGATTGTGTTGGATGGACAAGTTGAGAAGAAGACGGACGGTTGGCCAATCAATCACTGGTGCGAAGGTATCGTCTCGGCTAAAAGATGCCTTCTGCTGATCTCCACGGACGACCAACCTTGCTTTATACCGTGAGATGGTCCCATCTGGTTTCCGTTTCCGTACAAAGGTCCACATAACGTCTACGATCTCCTTTCCTTTCGCTTGGATACGAGGGACAAGTTTGAATGTTTTCTTGTTCTCGAGCTCGTTTAACTCCTTGTCCATAGCCGCAATCCACTTGTCCTGTTCTTCCTGAGACAACAAACGGATGTCGAAGTAGGATGGCGCGTCTTCGTTAATGGCTTTGGCACTGAAGTAGAGTGGATGCCAATCGTCGATGATACCTAATGGCGACTGGATTTGAGCCAAGAGCCGCGAATCGAAGGTAGATGTGAGCTTGTCTGGGTCTAGTCCGTTAGGAAAATCCCACTTGATGGAGTTGGCATAGTGTCCAAAAGCTGTTGGATCGTCGTTGATAGCCGTCATGGAGAAACGTTGCTCTGTGACACTTGTGTGTGCCCAATTGTCTGGAAATCGTACTGGAGCGCGACGTTGACGGTGAGGTCGGCCTGTAGTGGGTTCATGCGTCGGACTTGGTGACGACTCGCCCGTTTTTGAACGAGGTGACGACTCGCCCGTTTTTGAACGAGGTGACAACTCGCCCGATTTTGAGCTGGGTGACGACTCGCCCGGTTTGGATCGAGGTGTGGTAGGCATGTCGTCGGAAGTGGAATCGAAAGGGTCAGTCTCGTCAGTCTCGGCAAGAGGTGACAGAGGAGTGATATCGTCCAATTGGATGGGTGTCACGTTAGGATGAGATTCAAGAGTCGTCCGGCGATGGTTACGACCAAGATCTAATGGTGTGCTTGGTGTAGTAGGCTGGTCGTATGACGGTTGCTCTGCTCGCTCGCCCTCGGGGACATTCGGAACTGGAAGGGACGAAGTGTCGTCGAAGGATACCTTGGGAAGGGACCAGACTGAATCCAAGTCGGGTAACGGTCCATCACGTGTCGGATCGTGGTCGTCGAGATAATGATCGCGGGTAAAGAAGTCGGGTAAACTGTTGTCTTGGGGGAATGACCACGTGCTGTTGACAGACATAAATAATTCGTCGTACACCACATGAAACTGGGGGGAAATGTGGCCAGTGTCCAAATTCCGAATCATGCCCACCAGACTAGAATGTTGGGGAGAGAAACCCAAGAACTGACCACGACGAGATCGGCGTGCCCACTTGGGAAGTTTCTTACCGTCCTGCAGTTTTGGATCCAACACGTAACTGGGACAACCCCACACACGAACTCGACGCAGCAGAGTACAATCGATCTTGGTGCCAGAGAACACTTCCATTGGACACATGTCGTTGTCTTCTTGAGGGACGTGATTGTAGATCCAGGTGGCGTATTCAAGGGCCATGGGCCATAAAGACGGTGAAAAGGCTGACGGCCATCGAATGTGACAATGGATCATCATGGCTCGGGCCATGTATGTAACTGTTTGAATCGCCCGTTCAGCACCTGCATTGGCATGATGAGCTCCGACACCAGAGAGTGTGCTCAAGGGAGAAGGAAAAGTGTTCCGATTGGTCTTGAGAGATTCCTGAAAAGCGTCTGAGGTAAAGACACCATTATCAGAATGGTATCGAGTAACCTGTCGGCCAGCCTGATGGAGGGAGACTTCGAATTGGTTCTTGGAATTAATGGTGTCGCTGCTACCAAGGGAGACTTGTGGATAGCAGAAAATGGCTTTTGAACCATGGTCGAAGAAAATGGTACCACCCACAAAGCGATGCTCTGGTCTTTCACGGCCTCGTGTGTGCCAAAGGCGGCCTCGAACGGTGGACTCGAAGTGATCCATGGAAACCAATTCACCGGGAGAGAGTTTTCGGTCTGTTGGAGTCAAATGGCCTGCTTGGGAGTGTGGTACATTAGCCTTGGACTGGGTTGGCCGACGTCGAGCTTTGGCGTACAAACATGCCAGGCATTGTGGTGCATCACAACTACCACTGCTCTTGAATGTGCAAGGTAGACATGATGATGTGCCATCGCTTGGGTCAGAGTTCGAGTTGTCACGATAGAGCCTCTGGAGACGACGCATGTGAATATGTCCCAAGCGTTGATGATCCAACAACAATTGTTTCTGTGGTCGGCTCAAGTTCCGATTCATCTCGTCCAAGGGATTTTCGTCATGTTCGGCCAAGAACTGATGCAATGTGAGCTGGTTATTGGTCACAGATGCAGTTTCCAAGTGACATCGACACCACTGATTAAATCCGCAACGACAATCAACTGGTCGGTGTTGGGCCGTTGCTTGAGTGTGATTCTTATGTGCTTCACTCGAACGATGGGAAGATTACTGGAATAGTCGATGGGTACAGTAATACGCCGTTCGGATTCCTTGTCAATCATAATGCTTGCGAATGATTGGTTGCTGACGAAAGTTGGGAAACGTTGGTCTTGACGGAGGTAAGCAGCGTTAATCTGTGGAGAGCAAAGTCTTGTACCAGCTGCCTTACAGAGGTTGGCTGGATAGACCCATCGTCGTACAGTGCCGTCTTCGTGAATGGCGTCATATCCAACAATACCGGTACCGATGATAGGAAAGCGGTTGTCACTTGCGGCAGTGGACATGGATCCGTAATTACCGTATACCAACTCAACAAAATCATCCTCTCGCATGGTTAAGCCATTGGAGGCGCCAGTGTCAAGGATGATGGGTACCACTGGATCACTTGGAGCGTCGTCAGTGTGAGCGACTTGAGATACGATCATGGTCGGATCAATATGATGCATGGCATAACGGTATGTGAAACGGGGTGTCTCACAATTCGCACGTAAAAGGTTGCTAAAATCTGGACCAAGGGTATAAATCTTGGGATCTCTTGACAAAGGTAACAACTTGAGCTTGTCGTAACAATCAACCGTGTGATTGTGCAAACGTAAAGCACGTATCGTGGGCCAATGGTTCCAATTCGTGGCAGATCTTGACTTGGACCATGTGCGTCTTCGTGTTCTCGTACCATGCTCGCCCCTGACCCGTGGAGGAGTGAAACTCATGACTCCCAAAGGGTAAGTTGACGACGTGAACATGAGGAGATGAAAGGCAAGGTAAAGGACCGAAAGTGGAGTCAAACAAATCACGTGATCGGATAAGCAAAGGCGACTATCGAAACCACTAGGAGGAAAATGGAACGGAGGTTTGGGAAGCAATCGATTGAGGTGACGAAGGTGAGCTCGACTGGACGACGTAAACCGATACAAACAACCAACCAAAGTCAACACAAAACAATCAACCGTCGAGATCAAACAAAACCAACCACAGAGGCATAGCCAACAAAGAATGGTGTCCAACCAAGGAGGATAGAGGGCATTGGAGTGCTGGAGAAACACCCGCCCTAGCGAAAATCCCGCAAGGAGGTAAGGGCAACATTGGCGTAAGTCTGGGGTGGTGCAGCAGTCGGTGTAGCAGTGGCACTGTCAGTCAAAGGGGTGTCGGCGGCTGGAGGAGAATCCGTAGTATTCGCAATGGCAGCCGTGTCAGAGGGTGTGGCTGCAGGAGAGCGGCTGGAATTCACCTTGGTGGGGTCATGACGGTCTGTGCTGTGGTTACCCCAACGGCCGATGCCGTTTGGAGTACCATTCGGACACAAGGCACACCACCACAATTTGCGCTTGGGATTCGTCGGATGAGGCTTGGAGTTGGCCTCACCAGGACCAGGAGGAGTAGTGTCGATCGGTAAAGGGGGACGACGACCATTGTTCGACTTGGAGGTTCCAACCGGAGCAGCTTTCTTGGTCTCAGTGAGAGCAGGAAAAGCGGAGGTATCGGTCTTGACGGTCGGAAGCCATTTCTCGGACAACAAAAGAGAATGGTATTATGCCACGACACGTTCGCGTAATCCGAAAAAGTCTTGAAGGATGGGGTCGTCATGATTCTCCAAATAGTCCATCATGCTGAGAAACTTTGGAACCGTGCAAGTGAGAAGTCGTTCGACGAAGATACTGCAAATGTCGGCCGGGACATGTCCACTTAAGTTCAAACGTAGAACCACATTGTTAAACGTAGAGCAAAACTGATTTATGTTTTCACCAGGATAGGCAGTGACACTGTGTTTCTCCAATCGGCGGACGATACCACGAGCGGCGTCGGTAGTAGTCGTCATGAGTTGCGTGAGGATCATATGAAGAACCAAGGGCCCACCCTGCTCGTTGTCAGGGATCGTGACCAAGCGATTTTCAAGATCGGCACGAAGAGTCCCATCACAGGAGGCAAGCAACAAGTCCTGAGTCCAAGACAGATTCTGCGGGTGCAGACTATCGGTGGTGCGTTCGGCATAGATCTGGTTGCTCAAGCGGACTTGAGCCTCGGAGAGCGAACAAGCATGGTCGAGTAAGCTCAAAGTAGCACCTGACGAGTCTAAAATGCCGGTTTCTTCATCAACAGGAAGGATATCAAACACCGAATGCATGCAGTACGTCGTAAGACGTGTCTTGAGTGTATAAAGTTGCATCATAATCTTGTTGTTGTCGTCGAAGAAGGACTTGTCATCGGTCGTACTGACAACGGCCCAGGTGAAACTGAAGGGAGGAGTAAGTCCAACAACGGCTTCATTACGAAAGTCAAACAGCGTCTTCCCGGATAAGGAACTGCGATAGGCTGGAGAGACCGTGTCGGCGAAAGCTCCGAGTTCAAAAGTACGACTCTTGGCGGCAGTCAAAGTGATACCATTCATCTGAGTATCGGCTGAAAGGGAACCGACTCCAGAGGTCTTCTTGGGCGTTGAAACAGGAGTAGGGATCTTCATGGTCTCAAAGATAGTAGGCAAAGGCAAGGAACTCAACAGCAAAGGTAAGCGGTAAGTTTGAGTCTGTTTTGGTTTGGACCAAAAAGTGAGTGTTAGTTCCCGTGCTCCAAGTTGTGTTGGGCCCAGTAACGGAGTGTTCTGGTTGGTGGACCAAGTCTCCAACTGCAATGTTGACTCCCAGTTGCCGAATGTCGGTCGCGTCAGGGTTTGGATTCGTGTAGGGGGCACAAATGAAATTTGTCGTACCACGAATGAATCGTTAAGTAAAACAATTCTTGTCGGTAAGTAAACGGTCATCAGTAAGGTGAATACTGTTACAACCCAGTGGAACCGCTTGGGCTCATAACCTGTCATTGTGAAGGAGTTTTCTGTTCCACCCGACGAGTTGTTCGTAGAATGTCCGAATGAGGCGGCCGTTCCGTTGAGGGAGGTTCCCATGGTCATTCGGAAAAGTTCCGGTTTGCAGTTCGTAAGATTCTGCTAGGGACGAATGTAAACTGTAGTGCGAGTTTTGTTACTTCTCAAATTATGACTAGGAGCTAAGTTGGGTGTAGTGCGAGGTCGATATTTTGTTGCATGTGTGGGAGTGAATGAAAGAGGCGCATGAACGCTGATAGCGCCCATGAAGTAAACGCTGGATATCATACTCCACCATTCGTTTTTGCGCTTTGCTCATCGATTTCAGGTGTTACCCCTTCCAGTTTTGCCTTTCTGCTTATATTCGACGCAGATGGATAACATTCATCTCTTTCTGCTGGCGAATAGAATACGAGATTGTGCTACGACAACAAGCCACGAACAAGGTTCTGGCTACAAGCGGTATGCCTATAGTAATTCTGTTTGATGCTACGACTATATTAAACATCCGTTACATAAGCATCATGGTCCCTTTGTTTACCGACTCCCCATGCACGAAGGGGTACAAGAGCTCATATCGACTTGCCAAAGAGGAAAGGGATGATGACGGATGAAATGGTGTATAAAGAGAGGCTGTCATGGAAATCTTGCACAGAAAGTGGAATGGCCCGAAAACTGCTCCGCCACTGCATCTGCGACTGACACAGGAGAAGACACGCGAGCATTCCTAGATCCTGGCCGGCGATACGCGTAGCCCGGAAAATGAAGGTAGAAGGTAGGTAGTCTATGTGCGGCATACTCCTACGAGCACCCCTCGCCCTCGCCAGCAGCCACAAAAAAGCATTTTGCTCTTTGGAGTGAATGAATCACCATGAGCATGACACTGAAAGAGAAAGCATGGCAGTCGGGGCTTTTCGTATCGGACGAGACCGCAGCATGGGATGAAAACGATTGGCCTCCTCTTGAGCCTCTTGAGGGTGGATGGCCAAACAGGCATGCTACGGTCGTATTCGATCATCTCGACACGGACAACGATAACAACGACAAGAGACAAACGGTCGTTGTGATGGGCGGATATCAAACTGGTCGACGCGAGCTCAATTCCGTTCTGTTATTGAATCTAGCAGACCCAAACAGACAGTGGCGAGAAGGGCCACCCATGAACAAGAGTCGTCAAGCACATGCCGCTGTTCTGTGCAATGGAAGTGTCTATGTGATGGGAGGATACAGTCGAGGAACTTTGGATTGTATCGAACAAATTGATGTCAATGATATGCTGCAATCATCTTCAACTACAAGAAGAACGTTTGAGACCGGTTGGACGACATTAACTTGTCGATTATCGACGAGAAGAAGTGGATGTTGTGCTGTTGCGCTTCTCTATCGATATATTATTGTAATGGGTGGCTGGAATATGCGTTATTTGTCGTCGGTGGATATTATTGATACCAGCAATCACGCTGTTATAAAGGGACCAAGCATGACCGTTCCTCGACAATTTTTTGCCAGTGCGATCATTGGCCACCGCATCTTTGTCGTTGGAGGCAAAAACGGTGACGACGAACTTGATTCGGTGGAGTACTTGGACTTTACAGAAAAGAGAAAAGACGACACTTTGTCTACAGTCGTTTCCTTCTCGTCCACTTGGATCACTCATTCCGAGTTGGTGCTTTCCAATATACGAAGTTATTGTGCAGTGGTTGCCGTGGGATCCTGTCTGGTTGTTGCAGGAGGATGGAGCAATTCAACCGTGGAAGTCTTAGATACGAACCGCAACCGTGTGTGGAATCTCCCACCATTCACTAATTACCGCAATTTCTGCAGTTTGATGATTGTTTCCAATCAGATTGCCGTGATAAGTGGCTCTGGTAGTCCTACCTGTGCGACCTTACCACTAATGGACAAGTATACGTGGTGTTTTTGTCGACTCTTTAAGCACCAGCCCAGCGGATTATACCATTCTATGGAAGGAATGGGTATTCGAGATGCTGGTACCACCTTGACATCAGCTCGTAAACGGGCAAGGTCCAATACGCGCCGTGGTGATTATGGAAAGGATGAAGCCTAGACGTCCTGTTCTCTAGTCGTTGACTTGTTTTCTGCCTTCAATTGCAATCCTAGGACCTAGTAAGTGGTTACTCAATAGTAGAAACAATATGTTGCAAGATAGGAGGTGCTTGTTTGTTGTCAAAGTAGGGGAAGGAACGACCAAATTTTTGTTTCTCGCCAAGTAGTACTACGCTTTGGCCTTGATAGGACAGTGCCACCACCGTGAATGTGCGGTCGTGAGACAAGAATCTGGGGCTTTGTGTGGTGTCATCATAGCACTTTGGAGGACACAGAGTCTTTTGTAGACGGTTCACAGCACGACGACGTTCCACAGAGATCCCTTGCACGGGTTCCAACGGGAGTTGGTACGACATGACGATAGACCGGTACACTCCAAACCGCCATTCCGACAACAACAGTTCCATGGTTTCGCGAAGCAACCAATGTAGTACGGAGCATCATATGGCTTGGAACCGATGAGACAGCAATCGCAAGGCTTGTCGATTATGACTCATGAGAAACCATGGTCCGCCATATCCTTGTTGCAAAAATCGTTCTGACTGGTATCTCTTGTCGTCTCAGCGTCTTCCTCGTCTGTATATTCTCTTTTCGATCGGTGGATTGCCTTTGGTCCTGTGGGTGCGGAAAGCAGTCGGCGAAGCTGGATTGTAGTTGTTGAGTTACAGTATATATCCAAAGTCTCACGCTGCATCAGTGTGGCTGTCTTTTGATTCTCGTACACGGCTCCACACTGCAAGGAGCCCAGCCACCAAGAAGGGTGGAGCAATGTTTTCTTGTTCTTTTGACTTTTTGTTCCTTTGTTGGTTGGATGGTACACTCCTTCTTAGTTGTCACCTTCTGTCAGATACCTTGTAGTTTGGTTTGATACAGAGGACTTGGAGAAAGTCGATTCAATACGCTATCTATATTGTAGGCGTTCCAGAAAACGATCTGGCTTTCACTCCTCTAGGCACTTTGTTGGCTCGATCGTTAATGCCTGTGGTCGAGGCGGCGACTATCAAGGTCTATGCCGAAATTGGTGTGGTTGATCTTCGACCCTACATGTGCCCTGCTCATCTCAATGGACAATGTCACTCCCAAAAGAAGAGGAGGGATGCGCTGTCCACGTTTTGTGCACGGGGATTTGCGTGTGAGGTTCGTCACGTGGTTGCTCGGATTGGGCTGTGGCAGTGGCCCCCATTTTGTAAAAGGCACATGTCACGCGCCTTGAGTTGTTCCTGGTGTTTTATTCCTCCACAAAGACGTGGTCAAACCCGTGCTTCTCGAGACAGGCGTCGACCTGATGCAACACTTGGCGGCGTCGCTGGTTGAGGTGAAACAAAGCATTCACGTCGCGCTTGAGAAACAGCACTCGGGCGGCCGTCCATGCCTGGACGCGCCGTTGACTGTCGGAATCAATTTGTGCCAGGAATTGAGGCACTTGGTGTTCCAAGTCGGCTTGCTGTCGCAATCGTTGTACCACGTGGTAGTAAAAGCGACAATACTGAGGTGTTGGGATGGGTTGGTGGCGACTCAACAAGTTATTGTCCAGGTACAGGAGGAGACGCATGTCCGTGTTACCACCACCACCAGCACCCTTTGTTGGGTGCGGCACGTGGACGACAAAGTCATTGTTGAACCGGTCCTTATTTCCCAAGAGAGCATCAAAGAGGAGAGATCGGGTATCCCGTTCGCGTTGCACAAAGGCCGATACGGGCCGGAGGAACCGCTCCAGAGCGTCTTGGCCGAGCACGTGTTGCTCCACGGCGCGGTCCAATTCGGCACGTTGGTAAACGTGAGGAATTATTAGTTGGAGCGTGCCCAAACGACTTTGTTCCCGTTTGTGACGAATCCAATATCGTTGGGAATGATTCAATTCCATTTGACACTGGAGCGGGTTCCTCCAGTATCCAGATACTTGTTGCTGCTCGTTGTAGTGGGTATCAATGGCCTGGAAAAGATCCGTGTCTGGCAAGGCCACGGCTTGCACCGGTGGTACCCGATGCAATCCCAAGAATTCACTGAGACCATAGGCAATCCATTCATTCAACGCGCCGCCGTGAAGATTACTGGGTTTGAACAAGAAGGATTGATTGTTCGAGTCGACCAAGAATTTGGGTTCACACCCCGACACGGCACTTGCGACACGAATTGTCCGATTGCCCTTGTCGTTGTCTCGAATCGCCTCAAACTGTGGTTGGGGCATCATGGCCACCCGATCTTCATTCGCAACTTGTTGTTGTTGCATGCCTCGTAGGATTGTATTCTCATGAGGATGAGGATGATAGGGCAAGGACGCAGTGTGTTGCCAGAGAACGACAAAGGGCAGCACGAGTTGGACCGTCACGAGGATCCAGAATGCCCGAAACAGGTACCGAAATCCACCACATCCACCTCTACGAGTACGTCGGCAAGGCGATTGCTCTGCCATTTCGGAGCTTCTTCTGTAACTGAAGTGTACAACGCCACTCCAATAGGGAATATGGATAGGCGCCGTAGGTATGGCAAGAAGAACAAAACACTCTCGTTAGGCCTGAAAAAGAGAAGCAAGTGTATCTTGTTTTGTCGAGGTGGGCTGCTTCCGGAAGCTGTCATCGTCATCCCTACTCCTCGAAAAGAACAAATAGCATCTGTGGTCATGGCAATCTTCAACCCTGCACAGCGACCGCCGGCCACTGAACTGTGCGCGACTCATCCACGCTCCTGACCGGCGACACCCCCTTCCCCTTTTCAGCGACCTTTCCGCGTCTGAAAAGTGCCAACGACAAGAATCCGACGACGCGATGTTCTTGTCCTCTTGAGCACCTTTGTTGGTTGGATGGTACACCTGCAGCCCTTGCTTTGGAATTGTTGCATTCGAATTGATACCTCGTCGAGAACTTCAAGCAGAGCGCCGAGACGACTCGTTCTGGTGAGATACAGTGGACCTGAAAAAATCGAATCGAGACAAAATGTTCCATTGTGTCACCTTTCACACGGCAATGGCAAAGATTCTGCTGTCCACTTTTGAGACAGTCCGCACTGCATCATGCAGATGGCAACAAGGGAGACGAAGCATTTGGATGAATCTGAGCCGCCAATGTTTGATGATCCAAAACAAGGTATGACTGAAAAAGAAAGAAACATGTGAATATCTCAACTCTGGATAAGATCCAATACACTTTGTTTCTCAACCTCGCCTTGTCTTGTTGGTAAACACCACCCCATGTCTCTTGGTTGTCGCCGTCATCACGACATTACCTTGACCGCTGTTCACTATTTTACGAATGGCGCTCCACTCAGTCTTTTCTGGAAAGAGGGGAAACCAACCACCTGCGTCATCGAACCATTACTTCGGATAGTAACGCTACTATTGCAAGTATGCCCCATGATTCTGAGCAAACAACACTAGGTGACGTTGTTCCGGATCCACACCGACAGCCTTTGCAGAAACAGAATCCCTCGCTGCCGCCACAACGAGAACCACAATCGGCATCTCCCATGCAGCAAATACATTCCTCGTCGTCCTCCTCCACGGTGGATCCCTTGCATTGGCAACCCCTGGGAACGTGGACCCCCGAGCAACTGTCGAATTCGAGAGAACGTCATCCCTATCTCATGACATGGATCCCCGCCAATCAACGACTCCAGATCCCCATCATGACGCATGGAACAGGTAGGTGCCATAACCGTCCCAGGATACCGCACTCACGACCGTCCAACCCTCACGATACACATCTATTGGGGGATGAACCGTTTCTGTCTTGTCGTCGTACTCTGACACTTTGGTTCATTTCGTGGTATATGTGGCATGGAATCAACGACGACAACAACGACACTAACACATGTCAGGCGTGTATCTGTATGATTCGAATGGGAAGGAGTATTTGGACTGGACGTCGCAGGCCGTTTGCAACAATTTGGGATACACCGTTCCGGATCAAGTCCAACAGGCAGCAATCCACCAATTGCAACATCTTCCCTTTACCTATGGAGGTATTGGTATTCCGGAAGTCCGAGTCCGCATGCATCAACTCTTGACCGAAGTCTTGCCGGGTGATTTGCGACCCGGCCTCTTTCCCACCTCGGGGTCCGAAGCCAATGAAGCGGCCATTTTATTGGCCCGACGGTATACCGGACGACACAAAATTTTGAGCTTTTACAAATCCTACCATGGAGCATCGGCCCATGCCGCAGCCGCGTCGGGAGATTATCGACGATGGTATGGTAAGGAACAATGCACTGGATTTGTCAAAGCAATCAACCCATTTTCACTCTTTTTCGATCAAGATGGCAGTGACAGGAGGGGCCTCCACAACAATATTCATACCATCAATGGTCACCATTCCTCGAGTGATAGCTACCAGCACAATGGTGCGATGGACAGAAACTTGTCAACACTGTCTCGAATGAACATGACGAAACCTGAAAAGATACAAGCCGCCTTGGATTTATTGGAAGAACAAATTGTGGACGAAGGGCCAGAACAAATTGCATCTCTCATTATGGAACCTATCATTGGACCGGGAGGTTGTTTTGTTTTCCCCACTGCCTACATGCAGGGTGTACGTGCACTGTGTGACAAGTACGGCATTTTGTTGCATTTTGATGAAATCATGGTGGGCTTTGGTCGCACGGGACGATTGTTTGGCTTTGAACACTACGAACATGTCGTACCGGATATCTTGGTGGCTGGCAAAGGATTGACGGGTGCCGCCATGCCGCTTTCGGTAACAGCCTGTACGGGGAAACTGATCCAGTACTTTGAAGATCATCCTCTGGGATGGGGTGCAACCTACCAATCACATCCCGTTTCCTTGGCCGTTGCCTACGAAACCATCAAGTACATGGTCCAAAACAATGTACTAGACCATGTGCAACAAACCGTTGCTCCCATTTTGCACCGCGGACTACGTAAGCTCGCGACAAAGTACGATTGTATTCAAGACGTGCGATCGATTGGGTTGTTTGGATGTCTCCAAGTTCAAGATACCGAGGGGAAGAATCCCAAACCCTGGCCACACAAACCTCCCATCAACGAAGTGGCCTTTCTCGAATACAAAAAAGCCTACGCACAGGCTGGATTGGTGGGATTGCATCGATACCCCTACATTCATACCGCACCGCCACTCATTATCAAACCCAACGAGTTGGAAGATGGATTCCATCGCCTTGACCGAGCTCTGGCCGTGTTGAATGAAAAGCTCGGATTCTCTACAAACAACAACGACACAATGTGACGTATCACAATTTTGACAGCTCTACCATTGCTCCCGTCATCTCCATCTCCATACATGATGTCGCGATGGCATTTTGTATGATCGAATTTTCAGATTTGAACTATGCAAATGAATTATGGAAATTATTGTCATTGCTTGGTATGGTACATAAATACACGAGAGACCGGAGAGGTTTTACTCTGGTTTGGTCTTGTTGTGGGTGGGAATTCTCTTTGTGTGCTGTTGGACGAAAATTAGTTTTTTGTCTATGCCACAAGATGACGGAAATGTTCTCGCCGTTGACAGTCCCACTCTGGTGAGATATCGACTTGTTGAGGGTCCATATCGTTTTGCTCTTGTCGACCTCAGGGGCCATGTCAGAATTGATCCTCAACGATGACATGTCTGTCACCAGGACAACAAAGAGAAGGTCACGTCGTCTTGCTACGAGTGGATTTGCTTGTAAACAAGGAAGACCTGGTTCTTGTATCTTCCGGAAAGAGACCGCATCTCTCTACCAGGTATGTGCGCAATGGTTGGATCAAAGATATGTAATATCATTTTGATCATGAGTCGCTGCCTCCATAAACTCAAGGGCCGTTGGTTGGACCAACTCCAGTTTCTCTTCTTCGTCCTCGTTTTCATCTGCATTCTCCTTGATGTCGTCGTATGGAGAAGAGAATGATTGATTCCTTGGAAGTGGTGGAGCAGCGGCGAACCGAATTGCTGTGGTATGCAGCGATGAGTCTCCCGGTTCATCGCTTCCCACGTATGCAAAGGAGGAACTGCGGTCGTCCTCCGCCAAAACATTGTCCTGAGAATCAGTGGTTTGTTCCGGTTCGGCTTGAATCGTTGGTTTTCTTGACGATATAGACTGTGCTGCTACGCTCTCTTCGTTTTTGCTGCGAGCTTGTCAAATGGCGTTCCAATGCAAAGCATTGTTCTCGACATCATTTCGGGAGGGAGACGATGGTGTTTTCTCCGAGGTGGTACCACAGGATGGTGTTGTAGGCCGCCCTGAAGGCAATGAAGCATCGGACGTCTGGGTTGTTGCAGTGGTTGGATGTTTGTGAATGACAGCATCGCCACCGGAAGCCGAACCTCCCTCCATGACGACCGAGAATTCTGAGGACAAAGTTTCAAAGGGAGACTTTTTGAGTTCGTCTACCGCCTTTTGCATATCCCCACCCACACCGGATACCCTGGTGCGCCCCACATCATTCAAAGAAAATCGACGTGATGAAGGAGATTTATGGACCGAATCCGACAAATAAGAACCGGATGCTTGCATGTCGCGCGATTGGTGTTCTGTTGTCAATCGGCGTCTGACCTTTCGCTGTTGCACAAATATGGGAACGTGTATGAGTATTATCATGGACATGCAAACAGCGAAGGGGAGACCGGCTGTAATGAAATATCTTGCCGAGGGATTGTCGTCGTCAATCAGAAAAAGAACTGGCACTCCAATTAGCAAGAGCTGTACCCAACTGAATAATGCTACACCCAAACTCTTGTGCTCGCTGAACTCGTCACTGACATCTCTTGCTCGAAAGGCCTGATAACAAGCAAAGCAGAAGGCCGAAAAATTGACAACCCCTACAATACACATCATGGAAACCGACACGGGATTTCCTCCAGAGTGGCATCCCCCATAGCTTTGATTGGTTTGTCCTTCGATCTCACGTCGGTCCCATTGCAATGGATCGACCAAGGTCCAGGTCAACAAGGCGACAAAGTTAACTACAAACAGAACCACAAAAGGAGCAATCACGTCTTTTTCCGTCACCTTCATTCTTCGGAGGTTGGGGTTTTGAAAGAGTTTGTTGATCCTCCACAGCTTGGAAAACAGAGCGGACATGGCAACGGTGAATCCCATGCTCAACAACCATGGAAACGCCATACACGCCTTGCCAGCAGCCTCTTGAGAAACGATTCCGTCGTCATATCCCAAAGGAATTAAGGAGCTTCATGACCAGAACACCCATGCTGATCATAACTAGAAACAATGGTTGCAAGGTTCGGACAATCCGAGTATTTCGTTTCAGAACGACCCATGTCGTCATTGCTATGCAGCTTAGAATCACAATAGCAGCGGCAATCCATCCAAAATATCGGACACTTCCCAGCTGGT
This sequence comes from Epithemia pelagica, assembly GCA_946965045.2. Lineage (NCBI taxonomy): Eukaryota > Bacillariophyta > Bacillariophyceae > Surirellales > Surirellaceae > Epithemia > Epithemia pelagica. The sequence continues at coordinate 3,496,579 of OX337231.1, read as the reverse complement.
TGAGATCTTCAGTGGGCTCAATTTGTGCAGTCAAGACAATCGTGGCATCCGGTCGGGTACATCCGGGAAACTTGTTTTCATTCAGAACCCCAAAGACTGCCGATCCAGTGGCTGTTCCAGGCGACAAGGATTCAATATCAACTTTGATTCTCAATATCACCTCAGCACCCGTCTCCAAATCGTTCAGTTGGATTCGATCCGAGAAGTTTGTGCTACCATCCACTGGCGCTACTTGTGCCCAGAATGGCAACGATCTCGAAATGACCGTGACATTGTGGGACAGGGTGTTGACTAGGGATATTGTCAAGTTTGATGGTGGTATCTCACCCACCTCGCCCACAAAGCTCAATTCACTCTTGAGGAATACGACACCTGAACTCTGTGGACACTCGATACAGCTAAAGTCTTGTGGATTCCAAAATTCATTGTTTTGACAAGAATCTTCGGTTTGCACAAGGTTCAAGACGTTTCGCGCTTCAGTGTTGTTAAACATGCGTCCTGTTGTGGTTGGCTCATAGATTTCTTCCAAGTTCTGAAGGTACTGTGCGACAATCTCTTGATGAATGATGGAGGCATCCAGTTGACCCGGTATCTCCCCAGGAAACACTAGCCGGGAGTTCAAGAAATCAACAAATGGTTTGTTTCCTGTACACATGAAACTATCTGTAGCAAATGTATACAACTTCAGTCGTTCAACGGGAAGAAACGTATTGCTCTCCTCATCGTGAATCTCAATGGATATCAATCTGGAACCGGTCAGTCTTGTATTGTATGTCAAGCGCATACCAGAGACTTGGAGAAGTAGAGAGCCGTTCGCTGTGTTCTCGCCCTCAAAGGTGGCCATGGCAATGGAGAAGTTGAACAGGTTGAATACCGACACCCCGCTCATTACACCTGAACACAAGTTATTAGGGAAGGGTAACAGATCCCAGATATTCGAGATTCGGACTTGCCCTTCCGGCCATCCGTCCCCACGGAATCCACCACTGCTGGCAAACGCAATTTGGGACTTGGTGTACCATCACAAAGCATCCACAAAGAGACTCCCGGATTCCCATTGTCCGGCCTTGCATGGGCGATAGCTTCCGGACCGCTGTACTTTCATAAACTTGCTGTTGGCCAGAAACGGGTCGTTGTCACGAGCGTCTTCGGCCAAACGAGCCAAGTTGATAATGGTGTTGTTGTATTGTTCGTCTCGGGCATCTTGGGGGACGTCTGGTAATGAAAAGTTCAAGCCATGTGCAATGACCGAAACGTTGGTGATGCTTTTCAAGTCGTTGCTCAATGTGAGCACATTGTGCTGATAGCGATAGTCTTCCAGACGGAGACTGACCAACCACGTTCCAGGGCCCACTTCCCTGGGAACTTCCAAGGGCGGAGAAGTTTCGGCTGTGTCAAGAATAAACTTGGGAGGATGCTCGTGTTGGAGCACAGCTTCCAATAGCTTTTCGAATTGTTCTTTTGCATCAAAAAATATGATTACCGGGATCCAACAAACTCTCTGCTCTGTAGTGTTGAGTGATTCAAATTCTAGAAATGGATTTCTGTAGTCTCCCATACATCCGGCTTCTTTGTTGATACGTGCCAAGTAATCCAAACCACTCAAGGCAGTTTCAATTTGTGGAACGTTCAGTGCTTCACCCGAATTGACAATGGACATTACAGCCAATCCAGTGTGCGCATCTCTGAAAATGGAGACATGATATTGGTTCCAGGAGTTTGCGAGGGGTACCTGGACATTGGAGAGAAGCAGAGGCAAGTCCGTGGACTGAAGTTCTGATATATCTCGTTGAGAAACATTGGAATCTGCCTTGTTTTGCTGCAGAATGGATGGTGCGGTCAAGAAGGCCTTGGCTCCAATATAGTACTGAAAAATAAGTCGATTGACACTCCATCCGAGGGGTGTCATTTGAACAAAGGGACTCTCTCGATCTAAAAAGGGCAAGAATAGGAAGTTGTCATTCTTGCTGTAGGCTCTTGCAAATGCGGCAGAAGCCGCCACACCTCCTTGACAGGTTTTGTCCTCTGGACTAGTACATTCATTCAAGCTTCCACTGAGCAATGGCGCGGGACACGCAATGAAATGAATTGTCTTGGACATGATGAGCGGAATTGGGAATTCCTTGTTGATCGACTTTTCGTGCAAGCTACTCCGATTGGTAACAGATTTTGGTGAGGGTCATGTCGTGATTATTGGAACAAACATGGAGGTATTCCAAATGGTGCGCATTACGCAGAAACCGAACCTTGTCTCCCCGCACACAAGACACAAGAGCTTCACTTGTCGAGCGTCAAACGACTACTGGTAGTCGGTATTGAGCAAGACGTCATTGAATACATCAATATTATCGAAAAGAGTGTCTTCTGTGATTTGACGCATCCGAGAACCTGGGTTCTCCAGAAGCCGCGAATCTTCCAATAAGTGAGGGCAGTTCCCATGGCATTAGTGCCTCGGCTGGCGTATCCTTCTGCCATTTTCCCCACGACCAAGACCAAGTACTGCGACCTGCCAATCCCCACAAATTGGATTTGTAAGTCCTCAGCATCCTCACGAGGAAGAGAAAGAGGGAAGAACAAGAAGTAATACCGGCTTTCCCCACGATAAAAATAGGCTAGGGACCATGCTGAGTTTTGAAACCGAACCAAACTTTTAATCAAGATTTTCTGTGAGAGGATCACTCGTACTTGTCTTGCTGTCCAGTTCAAACGAGTGACCAAACTATGTCATAGAATGGGCGGTATGCAACGATAGGGATCTCTATAACCATAGCTTCTCTTGTTCAGTATGGCGAATGCCACGACTATACGATCAAACAGTTGTGTTCACAGCAACCCGTTCAAGTTCAAAAGTCTATGTTTATGATTCGTCCAGTCTAGACATGAGCGTGTTGTGTGAAATGGATCCGATAAAAAATGTGCAACAATTTGTGAAAAAGGTAAAAGTAAAACGTGGACCTCTTTGAGTCCTCTCGACATGTACTGCAATGACACAATCTCCGTGGTATCGCCGATGAACTCCATCCATCTATCCGAACGTCTCTGGTTGTTTTCTCTCTAGTATCGAGAAATGTCTCGACCAAAGACAAAGGCCTTGAACCAATACATGGGAATCAAAATTTTGTTGACAATACTGGTTTGTCGACCCCAATAGGCAAACCGCCACAACAAGAGGGCCATGAATCCCTTGAGGGCCGGTGGTGGCGTCGTCGTGGAACCAGTTTCTTTGGGTTCGGCCGCTGGATCCTTGAGCGTTCCGACCGAACTGCCATCGTACACGCCCTTGAGATCTCCCATAAAGGCCATGGATCCCAAACTAAAAAATTCAAATGGCTTGGCGTCCTCACCTTGCGTTCCATTCAATACCTTGGCCAGATAAATTCCTTCTTGTCGGGCTACTTGGGCCAATTGGGGCAGGGGGACACCGGTTTCATTGACGGCGGCATCTCCAATGGCCCAAATGGATCCTTCATGACCCTTGACCCGGAGATAATCGTCTACCAAGATGCGATTGGTCCGAGGATGCCGAGGAATGCTGGGGCTTTTGGTCGTCTCCGTGTCATCCTTCTTGTCCTTGTCCTTGTTCTTGTCGTCGTTGTTGTTGTTTCTTTGGTCCAAATTTTGGACAAATTCCGTTGGTGCCAATCCAGCCGACCATACCATGGTTCCAAATTCCAAGGATTGGCCGTCCGACAAGACGGCTCGTTTGGCCGGAAAATGATAACCGTCTCCTGTATAGTCCTCAACACCCAAGACGGCCGTCCCCAATCGAACGTCAATGTCCCGATGTCCAAACAAACCCAAGGCATAGTCTTGCAATGCCTTGTCAAAGGGTCCCAACAAGGAGGGGCCCGCTTCCACGACGGTAATTTTGACGTACGGGAGCAAATCACGATACAAGCGTTGGACATCATTCTTGACAAAATCTGCGACATATGTGGGTTGTTGTGGTTGTCGTTGTTGGTTGCAGTGTACAAAACAGAAACGTAACCAAAAAGCGCGGCGATCGATACAGAGCAAGACGATTCCAGAGATTCCAGAGAGAGAGGGAGAGTTTGTGTGAGCCTGGATTGTGACGGTCGAATCAAAAGATTGCAAGTTCATGGCACACACTGCAAACACAATGAAAGCACGCTCTACTACTAGAGCACTCGCCACGACGTACCATGCAATTCCGAGGTGAATTCACACGAGGTGGGTCCCCCACCCACCACCAAAAAGGACAAGAGTCGTTGTCGTTCGGCGGGCGAAACGGTGGGAATGGCCGCCTTTTCAAAGGAATCAATAATGTGCGTTCGAATGGCCCGTGCATGGGCCAATTGTTTCAAAAAGAAAATACCTTGCGTGGCGTCATGTTGAATCGATTCAATCCCAAACGTATTGGTTTGGACACCCACGGCAATGACGAGTTGATCGTATTCAACCGTAAAGGTGTCGTGATGGACCGATTCGCAATGGACCAGTTTGTTTTCCGTATCCAAGGACTTGGCCCAGGCATGGACAAAGGTTCCCTTGGGGCCCAAAATGGTACGAATCGGTTCTTGAATGCAGCGACATTCCAAGGTGCCCACTGACGCCGATGGCAAGAGGGGTGTAAAGACAAAATGATTGTTGGGTGACACCACCGTCATGTTCACATTCTTGTTCATGTTCAAGGCCAATTGAAACCCTCCCCATCCCGATCCCAATACGACCACGCGATTGCCCGCTTTGCGGTCGTCCTTGGTAGTAGTAGTGGCGGCAAATCCACGAGCCGTCACGGCCGACAGAGCGGTCGTCGTCGTCGTCGTCGTCCGGGTTGGTAGGATCATGGATGCTGTCGTCGCACGACGAATCGTTGACGACCACGAGGTGGCCAAGGTGGAAAGGACCATAATAATATTCAGTTGTTGTTGTTGTCGTAGTCACTATATTGTAGAATCTCTCGCTCAAGTTTGTGAGAACAGATTGTACAGAGGTGCTGTTCTTGGATTCATTTCATCAAAATCAAAAGCATCTCGATGTGGGTTTGGATTCACTCCAGAGGGATCTTTTGCATCATCGTCGATCGCACCATACACGTCATTCCAACTCCTCCAATACAATGAATGGTGACGACGCATCCACGTTTGGATCGTCCCTCCCGTGACTGAAAGGATGCTGGAGGGAAACTACCATATGGATCCAATAGGTAGCTCAGTCTGAGATCTGTAGATCGTGACTCATGACGCACCAAAGACACGTCAACTGGAATATGCGAGCTGCGACACGTTCTGCACCAATCGTCGTTCGGCTCATTGACGGATTCACTCCACCCCATCACAATCAACCAAACAACAACAACACAGAATCACCCTTGCATCATCATCATCACACCATTCTCAAGTGTGTTGTCCATCAATCCATCTCATAAGTTGTTGTTTCCACAAGGAACCTATCCCAGCCACTGCCATCATGTTCTCCCGAGTTGTGCTTGCCGTCTTGTTTCTTTGTCAACTGTCCATGGGATTTGTCGTTGTTCCACAATCTTCCTCTCCACAACATCAACGACTCCATGCCCCCGTGACAATGTCGTTGTCTCCACGATCGTTGACGACCCGATTGTTTTTCTTTGGTCAACCCAAAGATGATGGAAGTCCCGGCGATTACCTCTGCCCGGTAGGTACATTAATTCTGCTGTACTGCTGCTAGTTCGACCATACCATCGGAACGGTCACCAACCAACCAAATAATGGTCCACTGGAACGCGCGATTCATCTTGGGGGAGAAAGACCTTGGACTGGATGACATAGAATCTTTTGGAAACGGCGCATTTCATCTCACAGTTTCCGTTTTACTCGTTACTACCACAATGTACAGGATTGTGGCTAGGTCTTTACCAAAGGCCCCAAAGAATGGGCCAAGCTCCCCGATAGCTATTCCTGCCCACCCTGTGGAGCACCCAAGCGTCGATTCAAGAAGGTACCAAAGGGAAAGGGCAAATAAACAAACACAATTGCCCGAACCCTTGTGACACGACGAGAGAGGAATGACACCGTATCTTGAATGATAGTCCATGACAGGCATATCCAAAGAAAACGGGGCAAGCCATGCCCTTTTCAGTAGGCATCATTCGCGCATTGTTTAGTTCGAGAGACTGTCGACGGCGGAGAGGAACGGCGCCTCGATGCTCCTTCACTTGACACACCATATTGCATTAAATGATGAATAGAAACAAGACAACTCAATTCTATATCATGGTTCATGCTTCAACATCCCACCTCGTTGCGACAGAATCTGGCGCCGTTGTTACTCCCAATCATACAGTAGAGCACCATGGTTGAACGAATAGAAGAAGCACCTCCTCTCTAGCTACAGAGCGAGGAGACGTATCCGAGAATAAACCCGGTTGCTTTCGGAATAGAGAAGAAGCAGAGCAAGGAGAAGTATTCGAGAATAGAGACTCGGTTGCTTTGGGGTTGAGAAGACAAGCACTCCCATGGAGAGGAGAAGTAGCAGTACTCGACAATAGACTCGGCTGCTTTAAAAGGCATAGTCTATCCATCCAAATGAAACGCGAACGAGGAGCGACCAATGTGTGTCGTGTCATTCACGCCCAGGCGTCTGCATCATCCTGCATTGCACGCGCACGGTACCAAGGATGTGACGGACGACAGACAGGGAGAAACACAAACGTCAGACGTCAGACAACAAACCGAGGCGCAAAAGGGAAAAGAAAATACACACACCCTCTTCGTGCGTCTTCAACCACATTACAAACCGACGGTACGTAATAGGATGGACCATGGACCGAACTGGAACAGGAGGATGCCGATATTAAAGGGAGAGCCGTGTGGGAAGGAGGCGAGGCGCTGTCTGCTGTATAGGTGTTGTTGCCATGGTAGTCGCCCATTTGCAGCACCTTTGATGGTTCACTAAGTCTTGGGTTTATGTCTTTTCTGTCGAATGACTTTTGCGGAGGAATGGGTCTCACATTTCTTTCTCTCTTGTCTGCTATTCTCCTGACTTGTGTCAAAAACAGAGTTTAGAAATATCCACCATGAAGTCCTTTTTCCAGTTGTTTGTCCTTGTTGCTACTTTGTTCGCTGGCGCTTCGGCCTTCGCCCCCATGCCACAACAGCGAACGGTCGCCGTTTCACCCTTGGCGGCTAGCAAGAACAACATGATCCCTGAAGCCTTGCAAGACAAGAAGGCCGCCATTGCCGCCTTTGCCACGGCTGTCGCCCCTGTGGCCGCCGCCAACGCTGTTGATGAGGGTGTTGTCATTGGATACGGAGCCGGCCTTGTCGCATGTGTGGTCTCCCTTGCCGTTGGTTTCGCGATTGGATACGGTACTTTGGCTAAGCTTTAAGCAGAGAAGAGAGAGGAGGACAGTGTTATCTATACGCCATTTGCTATGGATGAGATGAATATAGTGCTTGCTTTATAGTTCCATCGAAAAACCACTTTGTTGTCGTTACTCTGTTCTTTTTCACGTTCAGCTCGTTGGCATAGCATGCTTCGTATCGGTAATACCAGTTTGCGTCAACGCTTGGACTTTCTGTGACTTGTCTTGTGATGTGAGCCATAAGCATGGAGTTCAGGGTCACGAGTCACGACACGTTCGATACTGTGCCTGATTAAATCAGTTTGTACTCCACCGAACCACCACAATCCAAGAGGTGGTCTGTGTGACTACCTACCTATTACAAGTCCGTCATGGATGTGCACGTCCAAACTCTAGAAACTTTACGTGTGGGTAAATGGTTCGTGGAACATTCACACCGTTTGCGGTTGCGCACAAGACTTTGTCCCTTGTCAACTGTCCGATTCGCAGTGTGATCCAACCAAGAGGCCGGTACATCCGACAATGGTGTGTACACTGACAAACACCATTTCAATACCAAAAGTGAAACAAGACCAATACCCCAGCCACAATCTCGGCGAGAATAGTGCCACGGAACCGAGCCACCATACAATCACTACATTCTTCGGATGCGTGTAAAAGCATCCTTCTTACCAGTGTAGTCCTGGAAAGAGAGACAAGGCCACTTGGTGGTTCCAGTTGAAACCGTACGGTTGACATTCTTTCTCTCGCAATCTCTCTTTTGTGTCCACAAATTCATGGACTCTGGTAGTGCGCGCGCAAGCCTGTTTTTCAGGACAACCTGTCCCTCTCTCTCTTGTGGTCCTTGAAAAACCAAAACCCAATGATCCGGAGCACCTCCTGGTCTTTTTTGAGTGACTCGTTCTGAGAACCAGAGTCTTTGGGAGAGCAGCAATGAATGCCGATTCTGGGGTCTCTCGTTCCCACTACCTAGAAACGATAACACAGTGGTACTGGTAGGCGAATCCGCTTCGGGTTCTTGGTGGCTGCCCTTTTTCTTGGTAGCCATGTGTGTGATTCGAAGGCGGCCTGGTGTGTCGATTCTCGTCTTGGGAATTCTAGCAGCACCTTTGTGGTTGGATCATGGGCCTGCCTGCCGTGGTTGTGTCGTCGTTGTCGTTGTCGTGTCGTGCTGTTCCCGCGGATCTTGTGTAGAGAGATTTCAATGCGTCCAATGACTGTCTCCGTCGTCAACAGCATACTACATGTGGAATGCGCGTCTGGATCCCCGTGAACCGGCCATGTCAAGTCTCCCCCTGGCTCCTCATGGTCGTTGTCCTTGGTCCGGAAGTGAAGCTTGAGCGTGCGATCCGGAAGCTCTTCATCGGCAACTGCGACACTGCGACTGACGTAGGCGACGGTCTGTCCGCCCACAGTCAGTCGCGGATCCAAAGCCAAAACACGCACTGATGTCAGTCGAATCCATCCATCCTCCAATCACAACACATCATTCATCTGCATCCAACAACACGCCAAAAAGACATCAAAGAAAGTATTCCATCGCGTTGAGTTATAGTGGCAAAGGATCCTTCCTCCGCCGAAAATTTGTGGTAAGAGAGTCGATTGAAGAAACAGCAACAAGGACAGCAGCATAGTGAAAGTGTCTGGCGCTCGAGAGACTGAACAATCCCTGTGGATACCACCAGTGACCGTGTCAGGAACGACAAGCGTATCCAAAACCAACCGAGGCATTCTGTATCAAAAATCAAAACATACACACACGGTTTCGTTCCGATCCGAATTCTGTTGGATTGAACCACCATCATTCGATCCGGGTACACAATACCGAGAAAAGACAAATTCCTTCTCTCTATAGTTGCAACCGAACCATGGTCCATTCTTGTTGGAGGATCGCTGTGGCAGTAATGGCCGTCACGGCCAGTGGATCTTGTTGGACCAACGCCTTTGTCCATTTCCACTCGTCGTTGGTTCGTCCCTCCACATTGCCACAACACAAAACGACAACACCAACAACATCCAGTCGATTGCACGTGGGTGGTTTGGAAAGTTTGTTTCCATCCTTGGGCAACCTGGGCAGCCAACAAGACGACACCAACAACCAGGACGACGACGATGGTGCCTTTGAAGCAACACCCTTGGGGTTGATTCGACAAGCGCGTCGCATGGTGGCGTCTGATTTTGGTATTTTGGATCCATCCTTGCTCGCCGATGACAATCAATTTGTCTGGATTGGCCCGTACGTCGATGAACCCTTGGGCAAACTCGATTATATTGCCGCCGGACGCTTTTTTGATTTGCGCGCCGCCTTTCCCGATTTGGAATATCGACCCCATGATTTTCGAATCGATGAAAGCAATCCCTGGACCATTCGCGTCACGTGTCGTGTCACGGGGACCATGCGGGGGGCCCTCCGATTGCGCGATGGGACCTTACCGCCCACGGGCAAGCGCTGGCTCGGTCCGCCCGAAACCATTTCCATGACCTTTACCCCCTTGGGCAAGGTACAAAAATTATGTACCGGTTTTTGTATGGATCGACAAGTGGGCAATACCAAGGGCAGTACCGGTGTCTTGGCGGCCGCCCTCGTGGCCGGACAAGCCTTGTCGGACTGGGACTTGTATCCGGCCCCGGCCGTGTGGAATCGATTCTTTGGACGACCCATTGCACCCTTGTTGGAATCCAAATCGGTCTTGGCACCCTTTCCGGAAACGGTCATGATTCAATTGGCCAAGGGCATCTTGGCCACCACCCTGGCCTCGCAAGATCCCTCCCTCTTGTCGGACGACCAGTTTGAATTTTGGACGCCGTACGTCGGCCCCATCAACAAGGCGTCCTTTTTGGAAAATTATGCGGTGCAGGAATTTGAGTCGGTCGATCCCGCCTTTTCGCATTTTCGCGTCGATCCCTACGACCCGGTCCGAGTCTGGGTCGATGTGGTCCCCACCGGTCCCGGCTATCAAGGCTGTCCCCAAGCCATGTCCTTTGTTTTGGACGAGGAAGGATTTTGTACTCGCATCACGTCGTCCTACGTCTTGGATCCTTCAATGGGCAATGGTGGCGGGTTGGGCGGTCCCGAAGGCTACCGCTATGCCACGGGGCAAGCCACGTTGGATGTGTGGACGCGACCCTGGTCCCGCGTCGTCGGACGCGTCCGCAAACAAGTCCTGTCGCCCTTGACGGGCGTGGGCGTCGATGACTATGTCACCTCCACTCAAGCGCGGAGTGCAAGTAACCAAGACGACAACGACGACCAGAGTCTTGCCAAATCACCTCCTCCTCCCACACCACCCTCCCAACTTCCTCCTCCTTCGGCGGTTGTCACCAACACGGCAAGTGCTTCGGAACGATTGTCGGGGTTGCGAGCGGCGGCGGGCATGGCCGTGCCACCACCACCTTCCACCACCAAGAAATTAAAACAACAAGGAGCACAAGAAGCCGCCTCACTCAAGGCCCAACTGGAAGCGGCCCAAGCCAGGGCTTTGCAAGCCCGGGCGCAATTGGCTGCCTTGGTCCAGGATTCGACCATAAAGGCAGCACCCAAAGCAGCACCCAAAGCACCATCACCATCACCACCCCCACCCACCACCATGGCCCCCGAACCGCAACGACAACAACCACAACAACAACAAGCAGCAGCTGCCGCGCAGCAGCAACAACAACAACAAGAACAGCAACAACAAGCAGCCGCCGAACAACGACGCGCCCAACTCCAGGCGGAACGAGAGGCAGCTGCCGCGGCCCGACGAGAAGAATTGCAAGTCAAACGACAAGAAGCCCAACGCAAACGACAAGCCTTTTTGGAATCCGTGGCCCAAGTCAAACAAGCCGATGCACAAAAACTAGCACAAGAACGAGCCACCAAAGTTCAAGCACAAAAGGCGGCGGCGGCGGCCCGACAAGAACAAGTCCAGGCACAAAAGGCTAAAGCCGAACGCCAACGGGTTGCCGCTGCGGTCAAGAAACAACAGTTGGAAGAACAAAAGGCCGAAGCCGCACGCCAACGGGTTGCCGCTGCGGCGGCCAAGAAGCAACAGTTGGAAGAACAAAAGGCCGAAGCCGCACGGAAACGGGTCGCGGCCGCAGCGGCCAAGAAGCAACAACTGGAAGATCAAAAGGCCGAAGCCGCACGCAAACGGGCGGCTGCCGCAGCGGCCAAGAAACAACAGTTGGAAGAACAAAAGGCCGAAGCCGCACGCAAACGAGCCGCAGCGGCCGAAACTCAACGAGCTGCATTGGCTGCCAAACGAAAACTGGCTGCCACACAAAAGGCAGTCGAAGCCAAACAGAAACAACGACAAGCACTCAAGGCTAAATCTGCGGCGGCAGCCGCCAAGAAGAGTACGACTGTCGAACAGGACGACAGTGAAGCTCGTCGAGCTCGTCAACAGGCGGCTCTGGAGTCCCTCTCCAATGCGGTTCAACGGGCCACCATTTCCTTGTTTGGAGTTGTGGGATTCGGAGACGACGATGAAAGCAGCAGCGCGTCCTCTGTCTCGTCGTCGTCACGGTCCATTCCAATTACCTCCGGATCGATACGGATCCCCAAACCAGCGACTGCTTCCAAGCCCGTCAAAAAGGCGGCTGCCAAACCAATGGCTCCCCCCAAGGGTGTTCCCGTCTTGAAACGATGGCGCAAAACACCAACGGGCGCCGTGACGGGCATTATTTCCGGTTCCCGCAACTTTGAAGACGGAGATCGTGTCACGACAAGCCCCATTACGACGGGCACCATTGCACCCGGTCAACTGGTACGAACCGGAAGCGGATCGCGATACTTTTTGAGTTGAACACGTTGCCCGCACCGACATTTCCTTGGTCGCATGGCTGAGGACAAACTCGTGCATTGTTTGTGAGTGTAGGATACTTTTGTCATGGTACGGCTTCCCTGTTTGTGTCATGTCATTGTCTGAGAACATGACGGTATCTTGGAGGCCGACCTAGGTTAGGTTAGGTAGAAAGTATTATATATTGATATTCATAGGATTATCTTTTATCTACTCTACTCATACCATTTGATTAGATGAAAGCCGTGTTCTCGCTTTCTTTCTCACATGCTCATTTGATGCTATGACCACAGGTTGTCCTACCCGTTGCTTGGTTAGCGAGCCTATCGGAACGAAGCATCACGCGCATTGTGGGGAAGACTTGGTCCTATCAGGATTTCATCTTGAGCACACTCCATGTTCTGAAACTTCCTTACCTACCAGTAGTTATCCTAGTCTTATCGGCTCATCGGCTCAGTGTTCGTTTTACTTGCAACAGAGGAAAGGGTCGGAAAGCTTGGTTGGAGCTTCAGTATTATATGCATGCTCATATTATCATCCCGTTGTTGCTGGTTGCTAGTTGTTGGCATAATATTTTATGGCATGGACGGCAAACAACTGCTGCGAAAAAGATATAATGACTCCTCCGGATTCCTGATTGGGGACTCTTCGGCAGTCTTATTTGGCATACAAATCAGTTTTAGGACTTCTCATAGTTCCGTACACGAAGATGAGACATGAAAAGTGAGAAGTGTGATCATCTCCTACTCCAAGACTCCAAGTAGGTAGCTATCGATGGCCAAGACACGAGAATACGAGGAACTATCATAACACTAATATGATTCCATCCATTCGTAGCATGTCCCAAATCCCAACGCTGATGGTCACCGCTTTTTGCTATCATTTACGTCAGCACTTTTCCCTTTTAGCTAGTGTACCGAGTTTCATTTTTCGCATGAGACGCCATTTCGTCTGCTTTGGCGTTCCACTTGGTTCTTCGTCGTCATGAGATCCGAGAGAACCACAACGAAGAGGTGATATTACACTGAGAGACAGCGGTAGGGATCATAATCAGGCATAGGTGGAACTAAAAGGTGCACAATGATGTGCGTGTCTTGATGATCTAATCACTAGTTAAGCCCACGACATAATTGAGGCAACGTCAGCGAGATCTGTGAATGGGCAATACAAAGGTGACCTCGTACTTGAACAACGTTGCGAGAGAAGCACGGGAACTTCCCGACCGTAAAACCTTCAACCACAAAATTTCCAAACAAAGATTGTCTCTCGCTCTTCATTTCTCCTCCTCCTTTCACGCTCAAACCAACCAAACAAAACAATGCTTGACACTGCCAACCGACCAATCCACAATTTGAAAGCCACCATAAGGCCGACAAAAGCAGAGCCTGTTTCACGGATACCAGCCGCTCTTCAGGCCGTCTTCCTTGCTGCCAATAGAGGGAAGGATATAGCAAAGCCTCCACCCAATCAAGTTGCCGCTCGCACCTTTCGCCGTCGCTTCTTTTCGGGCCGGCCCAAGGCTTTTCCAGCAGATACTGCTGACAACAACAGCAACAATTGCAAAGCCAACAAGATTGAAAATGGCCCAGCCCTGGCGAACCGAAAACATTCACAGTCCCCAGTCAAAACGTCACCCAAGGTTGGAGTCCGAAAGTCCCTCAATAGTGCGGCTCCCTCTCCCCTCTTGACTTCGCCTCGAGCGGGAGCAAAGAAATCAATACAGATATCCGCCTCCGCCCTTCTTGCCAGCCCAAAATCTCCTTACAAGAAATCTGTAGTAATACCAGCATCTCCTGTTTCTGAGAACGTAAGTAACTTGACAGCCTTTGTCCTTTGTAGTCAGGTACAAACACTAATCTTATCCTCTTTATTCCTTCAGAGATCCATGGCACACCATGTATCGCCACAGTCCTACTGCACCTCCTTGTTAAACTCGAGAGGATATTCTACCACATCCTTTCGATCCTTGGTGTGTGCCTATTACAACAAGCCTACACCACTTCAACTCGACAGCTACGGCCACGCCTTGACCGAGGCCATTCAGACTGGAAACCTGGATGCCCTGCGAGAGCTCTTGGACCTGGGTTTGTCTCCCAATGCCTGCAATGCCCATGGTGAATCTATTGTACACATGGTATGTCGGAGTGGCAAGAAGGACGTCCTCCAAGTACTGCTCGACCATGGTGGTTCGGTTCAAGTCGCGGACGATTACGGTCGCACTCCCTTGCACGATGCCTGCTTTTGCAGGGAACCCAACTTTGATATCGTGGACATGATACTGGCTCAAGATCGCCGGTTGCTTTACATTACCGACAGCAAGGGATCCCTTCCCCTGTCCTTTCTTCGATCCGAACAATGGACGGCGTGGACTAAGTTCCTCATGTCTCGTAAAGAGAGATATTGGCCCGATCGTGACATTTCCAAACATGGCCTCGAAGCAGATCCCCCTTTAACACTGGATGGTCCAAACTCTCGGCCCTTTCCAGATCCAAAAGACTCTCTTCCTGTTGAACTCTTGCGAATGGTAGCCAACAAGCGCATGTCACCCATGGAAGCATCCATGTTGAAGGATGACCTCTACGCCGATCAGTCTAGCTGTTGCGATTCGACATCGGAGGATTTCTCGTCCTCCTTTGACGATAGCAGTGTCTCTGACGAGGATGACGATGAGGACGATGATGAGGAAGATGAGGACGACTCCTCCAGCGATTGCTCGGGCTTTGATGAAAGTGAACTGGAACAAATACTGGGATGTATTGGCAAAGGACAAGCTATTGCCTGGAGTTCATAAGACCCTGAGCGGTTATAAACGCTCTTCGCTATATACTAAGTTACTCTACTGTAAACCTACGTTGTTGCCTTGTTCATCTCTATGGTGTTGTCATGGGGTCGTGCAAAATTTAAGAGTTGCGTTATCTATCAACGCCATGGCTGAACTGGAAATTGTTCGTGTTCTTCTCCTTCTTTGGTGTCTAAACCTCCCCTCACGTGTTTGGTGGTGAAGCACGTGAGTGATCCCCAAGACGCCAGGCATCCTTCTGGTATGCGTGATAGAGATCACGAATAGGCTCGGCCGGCGCAGAGTTCCAATTCGCTTCACATCCATCCCGTAATCCCAAATCTACCCCCCAGCGGGGGTGAGTAATGAGGACTCTAGCGATAGAATACACGATTTGTATTCTCAGGGAATACAAGCGCAGCGTATTCGATCACGCGGGACTCACTCACCCCTGCTTGGGGGTAATCCCAAATCTCTCCCCGAGAACGCGAGCCACGGATTGGTTTGATTTCACCCCCCAGCACGCACGGCTGGATATCGGAAGCAGTGCGAGTGCAAGAGAACAATCAAAATCAAGAAAGGAGAGTACGTGGACCAAATGCAAGGAGGACCCGAGTTTCCAATTGGGTTTTGGGTTGCCACACCACCCCGACACAGATCTCTTCGTTTGAACGGATCGATCTCTATTACTTCAAAGAAGATACCAACGTTGGTTCTGAGAGTAGTAACTGTCGAGTAAGAAGCGGACGACACTGTTGGAATAACCAGATAGCTTCCGCTATAAAAGGAATCAAAGGGAAGCACTGCACAATTTTTCCTGATCGTGAGGCTGTAGGGAGGGGGAAAATGAAAGCCTCTTCGGTGGCTGTGGCTGCGGTGACAGTGGAGGAAATGGATTTTCCTTTCATCATGTTGCAACCCGTGTCGTCGGATGGCCGAGATTCCTTACTTTTCAAAAACTCTGCCATCAAGTTTGATCCAATCACGGATTCTCAGGAAATCTTGAATGCAACGCTTTGTGCAGCATCCTTGAGAAAGCGTAGAGGACAGAGTTGGCGTTCCACTCATTATGACCCTAGCCGAGATTGCAATCGACCCCCCTCCGTGACGATGAAAGAGAAGACGGACCATCCTAGTCGAAAACGCACTTTGCACAACGAGGGAATCCACCCAGTCCCTGAGGAGCCGGAACGTCTCACGGAAGGAATGGAATCCGCACCTCCATCTCCCCCTGTGCAATCTCCCGCCGAAAAGCAACGGATTGCAACCCCTTTGTATGAAAGCAGTAGTCCCAGTCGAGTCTCGCCCTTGAATCAAAAGCAGTCTAGTAGGTTCATTCTACCGGCCAAACAAACCGAACTTTGGCAGCAACAGAGCTTGGCATCCAGCCCAAGGGCAGCTCGCAAAGAGGTAAATACGAGAAGACTATGAAACCAGTGTTTCACTTATTTTGCACCACAAGGTATTTTGAACTGACCATCCATGTGAATCTTGATTTCTTGCAGATACGAGGGGGCAATGGCACTCCTAGTTCTACAAATCCTCAAACGTACCTGGACAACCTCTTGAAAACAAGAGGATATGATGCATTGGTCTTTCGTGCCTTGGACACTGCCTATTACAATCGTCCCACGGAATTTCAAAAGGCAAGCTACGGCCCTGCGTTGGTACACGCTGTACGATCCAAGGATGCTGCCCTTTTGCAAGAATTGCTTGCTCACTTGTCGGCCAACCCTTGCACATCACGTGGAGAGTCCCTCTGGCACCTTGTTTGTCGTTGTGGGAGTATTGAATTGCTCAACATGCTGTTGCAGCACCCGTACTCTCCAAAGCTTTGTCAGGTGGTCAACGATTATGGCCGTACGGTTCTTCATGATGCCTGCTGGGCTCCCCAGCCTGCTCTGGAAGTTGCCAAGGCCTTGTTGGATCGCAATCCAATCCTTTTGTTTCTGGCCGATGCCAGAGGGGCCTTGCCGCTTTCCTATATTTCCCCCCAGCACTGGTCCTTGTGGCTCAACTTGATGGATCGCCATGTCGATAGCTGGTTCCCCAAGACAGGCAGTACGGTGAAGCATCAAAGGGGCTTGGACTGGGCTCGCCGACCGCCTCATTCGGATCCCCTCGTGGAACCATTGGCCGTATCTTTGAATGTCGCCACCAAAATTGCGTCGGGTCAAGTGAATATGATTTTGGAATGGGCCTCCACTGGAAGTGACGTTGCGAGTTTTGGTTCGGTGACCAAGGTCGTCCAGAGTGCCCGTGCCATGGACCATAGTGTCAGCGACATTGATGATTCTCACGTGGATTATGGAGAGTACTACGATGCCGATGACCAAGTGAGCCATGTTCGAGAAACTGAAGACACGAACGATGACATTCAAGCGAGAAGAAGCAACGATGCTCGAGCTCTGTTGGGTGGAGCTAGTGCATTGCAAATGGTATATCAACTCACTGCATCAAGGATTGTATGAGCAGCTTGAGCCTATGCATGTTACTGAGCGATGACGCTTTGAATGATCAACGATTACGTTAACGGGACAAATCACTGAACAAGAAGAGGAGGATCTTGCACTCACCTTGTGGCCTCAATGGTCGACCCAGTTTATGGGACACAAACCATGTTCGCTCAGTGGTTTCAGGCATCAGAAGAAATGGATTGACTTTAATGCTACTTCTTTGTGCCGTACAGATCTAAATCAAATTTCGTGGAGGGGGAAACGTTAATTTTCATGGACGGGACGCGATGGTACATAGGAAAAGAAAACATGCTTAACTGCTTAATAAGAATAGGTTGTGCTTGGATTCAGCTTCTGTGTTATCCGATTAAGACTTGGTCCATGTAAAATATCGTTTATCCAAGAAGCGCTCGTCGAGTTTTCCAAACAGATTGCGGCCTTGTTTCGGCTTTACTGGCGTTCCGTCGCGTTCAAACCGAAGAAGTGAGACTCTTCTGACCTCACAACAGGAAAGCAACAGTACGACTGTTGTCCACTCTTGGAACACTCCGGTGGTGAGGTTCGGATTATTCTCCCCTCAGTATGGCACGATATAGTTTGAACTGGTTTGCACCCGCCAGTTCTTTGTGATTGTCGTGGTTTTCGGTCTAACAAAGAGTAGATCCTATTCTGGCGATGGTCAATTCTGGTCAATTTTTTTGTACTTTTTAGGTTAGAGTCGGAGAGGCCATTATAGAGCGCGCCAACATTTTCCGCGCAGGCGGGATTTTATTTAAGCCGATCTAAAATCAGCACCCCCCACCCCACGCCCGATGGGATTGGGATCCCGTCCCAACCATTCTGACTCTGACCCCTACGAGTACGAGTATGTTATACTCCCGTACTACCATACGGGACTCAGGATCGCTACCTATACTAGGCTCATCTAGCTAGGTAAAGGATATACTAGCTAGGTACTCCTAGACGACCAGTAGCATTAGCTATATCTATTGATTGGAAACTGGAAAGGGAAAAGCTACCAGTTTCCAATTCACACATTCCAGCTTGTTGTGGACATGGATGGATCCATATTTTATTGCATGAGCTGTGACGATCTACCTAATCCCATCTTTTGTAGGTAGCCAAGCCGAGAGGCTACAATCCCAAGTAGAATAGATGGTCAAGAGTTTTTGCTTTTCCATGCAGGATGCAGGATCCTTTGTAACAGGATGTCCTCATTTTCTACCTTATAAAGTAGTGTTGACAGCTTTGTTTGATTGTTGCATGCATTGGATCCATCCCCAAGGTTTGCTTTCTTTGTTCTTCGGGAAAAATGAGACAATTGATAGCATTTTGGGTTCTTGTTTATTGGGTGGGGCTCTGCGAGATGGTCTGATCGGCTCACGTTGTCGTGCGACAGTCACTTTTATGCCTGAGTGTCCGTGCCCGCGCACGCCATGCGTCGTCTTAAATTGACCAGAAATGACCAAATTGACCAGAAATGACCAGGCTTCTGGTACTGGGCTACGTAGGATAGACGTAGATCCACAAAATCTTCTGACCAGTACATAGCGGATAGAAGAGACATTATGGAATGGATTTTGTAAATTGTGGGCGGATTCAGAAAATCGACCCGACTCACATGCGACCAAACCTCATCCCCCACGCGTTCGTAAGCTGGCAGACGACTTCCCTACCAATACGCATAGAAGGACTTCATAATTACCACGTCGAGGCTGTATGCGGTCATTCTGGTTGTGACTGTTAGCCACGTTGGTTTCGACGAAACCACGTGGTCTCAAAATATATCCTGGCATCCGAGAAATATCAGCGATGACCTCGCGGATATGAATCTTGGTATCGATTATATCCCAGCCAATTTGAGATCACAACGTCCGTTCCTTCGCTTCTCTTCATTCTTCACAACTATTACGAAGCGGTAGTGACTTGTCTATAATCAATGGATAACATGGAAACAAGAGACACTTAACGCTCAGGATTTCTTCGAGCCTCAATTGACATCTGCATTCGGTTCGCCAGGTACTGCTGCCACTGCGCAGAAACCACGTTTTTCGCCGAGCCAATGAAATCGCTCCAATCAGGCCACATACTGCCAACACATACTTGTTCTCTTGTTTGGATTGTTTGTTGCTACGGGCCCATATTCATGGACACCACACCAAGACCGACGAACAAGACACGGCGACAGCATACTCACTCGTCCACCCAAGAATTAGTTTCTCACTCCGACATTTCATTTTGCTCTGTGATCGACTGTTGTCACCATGACCAATGTAGTTGAGAGCACCACGTGCTCTGCCGAAAACAGTCAAGAATGGACGCCCTCTCGCATGCAGCGTATTCCCACGCCTCTGCAAACCGTATTCTTGCGATCCAATCGGGGTGAGACGGTCAACAAAGCTCCGCCGCAACGAATGGGTCATCGCACCTTCTTCCGAAATATTTTCTTTCGTCGTCCATCCAATGTGGCCGATCAAAAGAAAAAGGTGTACGATAGATCAAAAGATAAGGTGCTCACCAAGAGCGCCAAAGTGAACGCTGTACAAAATGCTCAAGCAGATGCATTGTCAACTGGAAAGCCAGAAAAATCCAGTACGACGAAAACCCGCTCCAGTCTCCAAAAGGATCAACAACAGGTACGACTTTGTTGGAACACTTAATTGTTCTTTGTTAGTAGGACGAGTGTCTCACGTGATGTCCTCTCCTTGCTTGATTGCAGTACACTCTTCAAGAGTATTTTGATGCTCTTTTGAAGGAGCGTGGCTACGTCGTCAAGTTGTACAACACGCTTGACACCGCCTATTATAACAATGCCACATCGTTGCAGGTTGCCAGCTATGGTCCACGAATGGTACGGATAGTTCGAGAGGGCAACGCGGTTGCCCTTCGCGAAACCTTGGCGATTGGGTTGTCACCCAATCCTTGCAACCAATTTGGGGAATCATTACTACACATGGTCTGTCGGCGGGGTGACCTTACCTTGCTGAAGGTCATGATTGAGGCTGGCAGCTCCCTTCAAGTTTCGGATGATTACGGTAGAACTCCCTTGCATGATGCCTTCTGGGCGGCCAACCCTGCTTATGGTGTTGTGGAAACCATTTTGAAGCGAGACGCGGGGCTCTTCTTCATGAAAGACAAGCGGGGTGCGCTCCCCTTGTCCTATGTGACCAAACCACACTGGCAGGATTGGATGAAGTGGTTTGATGAGAACATTGATAGATTTTTTGGGGAAGAAAATGCCAAGTTCTATCATCCCGTAGATCTCGTATTGATGAAGCCCAATTCGTTCAGTCTGCCAGAACCTAAAACAGACCTCAGTTTGGAACTCATCAAAATGGTGGCATGTGGAGACTTGAGTCCTCATGAGGCACGTGTCATGTCGGACGGGGCTAGAGATGGCGATGAAACCACAGCCTGTGGCACTCTCGACGACGAGGATGACCTTACCAGCGTTTATCATGACGATGAAGACGATAGCGACTACGACAGCGAGTATGATAGCGATTACGATGATGATCTTTCGGGTGGCATGGAAGGAGAAGATTTGGTCGAAATGCTTCAGATGGCCAGGTTAGCGAGAGCCACCAGCTAATGCGACTTACGCAGATTATGTAGAGAGATAATAGTTTTGGTTTAATATCATTCTCCAGTATACCTACCTCTTGAACTTTGTAATTGATCGACGAACTGCAATTTCAATTCGCTTTTCTGCTTCTCCTGCTTCTCGTGCTCCTCAGATAAGCGTTGGGACTGGAGGATGAGGGAGCTGAACGCATCGTTTTAGTGACATCGTGGTGTTCTGTATCGCGTCACCTGTCATGTGATATTGCTCGCCTGGCCGAAAGAGTGCCGTCTTGGTGCTAGAGATAAGCGAACAGCATTCGCCGGCTCTGTTTAGGGGAGAAATGATGAGGTTTACCAGTTAGGATAGGTCGACAAAGAAACCGACCATTGGCGCCATGTCTTGAAGGATTTGAATTTTGCATGACAAGCTAGTTTTGTCTGACATAAAAAGGTGGAGGATGGCGATGACCATTCGGCAACAAATAATGACACACCTGAAGAAAGACCGAAATGGAACTGCCATCCCTTTCTGACACAAGCACTTCGACTTGGCCAATTGGCAATTGGCATACCCGTGATCGAGCGAAAACTTGTGGTACTCCTAGCTATCATATTTCACTTCGTACTTCTTGAAATATTAGGTACCCACTAGCTATTTCACCTCAAAATCCGAGTGTGTATTATCCCACGCATACGCGTGCGTACTGCGACACAAGCTTGCAAAACATCTCCAATGGATATTCTCTTGTTTGCTGTTGGCGCTCATATCTTCTTAATGAAGCTGCACCAGTTTATCCACAGTGACAGTGGCGAGACGGGTTTAGCTGAAGTTTGAGGGAAATGCTCTTGCCGGCCTTGGCCCCCTTCATTCTTGGTGGGGAGTCATGGCAAGCTTAATGGAACATAGTCAAACCTTATTCGGCGACAGCGAAGGCCCGAAGTGAAAGCCTGAAGGAATAGGGAGAGTTTAAGGGCGTGGTCCGGAATACCAAGGCTCGCAACGCCAAGGCTCGCAATAGGACGTTACATTGACTGACAATTAAGATCCCATGGCGATTGTTGGTAGAAATAGTTGTTTTGTGTCAACTCTAACATTTTGGAATCTTGCCCTGCATCAACTACCGGGATTGGGGCTATCTCCCATCGTTTCTAGTTCGCCAGATGTACCCAATCATCAGCCTTCTTCGGAGCATTCGTTGCCTTCCATCGCTTGTCTAGAGCGGCCACGCATGTCCTACAGAATCAGATGGTGCGTGGTGGACATGATCACTACGAGCTCGTAGTACTTGTGGATACGCCGAGTTATATTATTTGATGTTTGATGATGGTCGATACGAGTACCAGTGTATTGTACTCGTACTCGTACTCGTAGTAAGGTAGAAAAAGGCATAAGTATGAAACTATTAGGTTTAACTCTTAAATTCGTGGGAAGCCCCAGAAGTCAAGGAAAAAGACTGGCCACGTATTTGGCCCATGCGACATTTGATAGAATCCCTACCGAGTGGTTGTTCACCGGGTTTGACCGCTCATTTTTTGATTAAAGCTTTTGCCATTCCGTGTACAACAAAATGTTGGACCAAGACAAGACAATGGATCGAACACAACGGGTTCCTCGGGCTCTTCAAGATGTATTTGTGGCATCAAATACAGGAAAAGAAGTCAATGTTCCACCAGAGAAGTTGGCAAGCGCAGTCTTTTTTCGTAGTTGGGTACACAAGCAGTGCCTATCAGACCCCGAAAACACAAGTCCAGCACCAGTTCGTTCCACTCTTTTTGAAGAGAGTCGAAGGAAAATTGAATGCTTCGCTCAAAATATTCCAGAAAGTAGTACTCGCTTGAGGGGCAAGCCAAAGTCATCTCATCGACCATCCTTTCGAGAACGATCACAAGTAAGTGTTTTTTTTTGAACTCGTACCAAACTTTCGAGTTGTTGTAACGTACTCATATCATGCTTTTTCACACAGTGCATGCCTCAAGTGCTCTTGGACGAGCAAATGAGGTCATTGGGATACTCAATAGACACTTATCACACTTTGCACACTGGCTACTACAAATCTCCCACAGAACTGCAACTTGCCAGCCATGGTCCCTACATGACTAAGTTAGTGAAGGAAAGCAACAAGGAAGGCCTTCGTGCAGCTTTGAAA
Source organism: Epithemia pelagica (assembly GCA_946965045.2). Taxonomy (NCBI): domain Eukaryota; phylum Bacillariophyta; class Bacillariophyceae; order Surirellales; family Surirellaceae; genus Epithemia; species Epithemia pelagica. Next base: position 3,473,546 of record OX337231.1, on the reverse strand, counting down.
GCCGGCATGTCGCCCCATCCGTGTAACCAATATGGAGAGTCTCTAGTGCACATGGCGTGTCGTCGCGGAGATTGTGAGATTCTCAACATACTTTTGGAAGCTGGAGCAAGTGTTCAAGTAGCCGACGACTATGGAAGAACTCCGCTTCATGATGCTTGTTGGGCAGCCAAACCAGCATTTGATGTAATTGAAGCCATTCTCAAACTTGACAATCGACTCTTCTATATGAAAGATTGTCGAGGATCCTTACCATTGTCGTATGTGCACGCGAGTCACTTTGTCGACTGGAGAATATTTATCCTCAAAAAGGTTATACCTTTGTATTTCCCATCCGAGAAGGCCACCGGTGACATTCCACCAGAGCTCTGCCGAGTAAAACCTAACGCGTTCCCTCTCCCGAGTCCTAAAGATGCTCTTTCTCTGGAACTTGCCAGGCTCGTGGCACAAGGGCAACTTACCACCGAAGAAGCAATCATAATGAAGCACGATGATCCAACAGCATCCTTTGAAAGTGAGAGTGATTCTGGCAGTGAGAGTTGCGACGAGAGCGACTATGCAGACCCCAGCATGACCTGCACCGAGGACTACGATGAATATTTTGATGAAACTGCGCAAGAAATTGTTTTTCTCGCAAAAGCTCACCAGTCAGCGAGCGGCGATGGAATGGTGTATAGCCCGGATAAAGAGAACGTAGCAACTGTCGGCGTCTCACGGAACGCCCGCCTAGAAAATCAACAGCAGAATCCCATCACGACATGGGAAAACGAAGCGGTAGATTTATAGAGTGGACACATTTGATTTCATCCTCGAAGGGGAAGGGAGGGAATCACGTCGACTGGATGCAAAAGACCATTAGCGTAAACATCACACCAATACAAATGGATCTAAATCATGTTGGAGATCACTGTCTACAGCCGCCTCTCCTCATGCTGAAGACAAAAGACAAGTTCGTCTTCTTCTAGACCGACAAGTGGCTTCTCCACCTTCTTCGTCTACTCCTAACTAGGAGCAGATAGCCACTACAGGCAATCGCGAGATGCTAGATGCTAGATGAGACACCGAACACCCTAGCAGGGAAAAGGGCCCAAAAACAAAAGGCCCACTCTAACGCGAGAAATACGCGTAATGACCTCGACATTTAGGCCCAATACATATCATTGAAGAAAAACATGCCATCAATAATTGTTGTCAGAAGCAGAGAACCTTTTCCTTATGTCAGAGTTAAGTGGGAAATCAGTCATTTGGTCTTTTCGACGGAAAAGAGGCTGCTCAACAGTACAGACAGCCATGTAATACAGTACAGGGGCAGCACTGACGCACGCCCCCATCAGCTCTCCCCGAATGGCCTCAGGCTCAACAAAACTTAACCCTATCCTTAAAGCACATGAGGACACGTGAGATGATGAATGATGATGTTTTGTTCGTGAAGAACACATGGGACAGTAGTACTTTTTGTGCTATAGTCTGCTCTCCCCCTACACAAAAACTGAGAGTGGACACTTTTGACCGCTTAGTTCTTTTTTTTCGAGATATCTTCGGCAAGGTCATTATGACGGATTGAGTGCAAGGTGGATCCAAACCCCAGCAAGCCACTCATCTTGGCAGACGTCTAACTCTCCCATAACAATCGAAAGACACCATGACCGATCCCAACGTAGCTCCTCCTTTGTTTACCTCGGCGGGCCCGTCGATGTCTCAAGGCACCCAGCAGGCGGTGGCGCAGCGCGGAACCCCGGCCACTCTGAACTTGGATGATATCTTTGGAGATGTCGTGTTTACACCGGAGGGTGACACCGTCTTTCTGTCGGAGCAGAAGGACGATGAAAGTGGGCTACTGAATTCCGGTGAGGGTGACAAGGTTACCATGGGGGCATCGAGGCCCAACAAACAAGGAACATACGAACAAGTTAAAAAGGGTGGGGGATTATATACAACGGCTCTCATGGATCAAGGCCAGGTGGCAAGCTCCATGGGGACAGCCGACGCTGCATCCAAGGCTACTGCTGCAGTGCCCTTCAAGCGTGCTCCCCAGAAGTCCCATCACCTGCAGTACGCTGCTCCTAGAAAGAAGAAAGGAGAATCCTCCCGCTCTGGGGACCGCAAGATGAGTGAGCAGCAAAAGGTTGAGCGCCGGTAAGTTATTTGATGTTGTTTTCCAAGCAATCGTCCTTTGTTTCTAATGAACTTGATAACTAACATTTAATCATAATTTTTGTTTATTCAGGGAACGCAATCGTGAACACGCCAAGCGCTCGCGCATTCGCAAAAAGTTTTTGTTGGAGTCGTTGCAGCAGTCGGTTGCTCTCTTGAAGGAAGAGAATGAAAAGTTGCGCAGCTCTATTCGTACTCACTTGGGTGATGAAAGAGCATCCGAACTTCTCGACAAGAACAAGGATACCTCTGTGGACGGATTGTTGGCGAATAGCCAATCTATCGCAAACAAGGTCTTGGACGATCCTGACTTCTCGTTCATCAAGGCTTTACAGACGGCCCAGCAGAACTTTGTCGTCACGGATCCTTCCTTGCCCGATAACCCAATTGTTTATGCTAGTCAGGGTTTCTTGAACTTGACTGGTTATTCCCTTGACCAGATCTTGGGTCGTAACTGTCGTTTCTTGCAAGGCCCTGAAACCGATCCCAAGAGTGTCGAACGTATCCGCAAGGCCATTGAACAAGGAAACGATATGTCTGTCTGTTTGCTCAACTACCGTGTGGATGGAACCACATTCTGGAATCAGTTCTTTATCGCTGCCCTGCGTGATGCGGCTGGTAATGTCACCAACTTTGTGGGTGTCCAGTGCAAGGTGTCGGACCAGTATGCGGCCACCGTCACCAAGCAGCAGGAAGAAGCCGAAGCGGACGATTAAAAAAATAAACTCAGAAATGCATGTTACAAAAGGATTCGGGTAAAAGTACTGATTCATTCGCCAAGTCCATTCAACGGTCCCTCAAAAGTTTTTCCATGACAGGCAACGACAAGAAATAGCCAGCGCGAAGCAGATTGTCCTCATTATACATTGCCTTAATCAAGTCCCGATCTAGACATTGAGCTTGAAGGCGATTAATGCTTTGATTTGTTTTATTTGTGTGGTCAAAACGTTGATATATACAGTTGCTAGTCGTTGTTGAACATCCTTGGCATGTAAAGTACCTCAAGCGTAATGGTCAACGTTCTCATTACTCTTCTGACGCTATCTTTGACTATTTATAATCAACAACATGAAACTGGACCCTTGCTTCGTTTAAAGAAGGGCAAGTCGCCATCATGATGGGGCGATGTGCACTTTTTCCAGGAATGTCTCTGAGGGATCGAGAACCGGAGCAGTATACTTGTAGGCACTCATTTCGACTGGTCACCACACTCTCGTTCCATGGATGTTTGTACCTCCAATTGAACTGAATAGTTTGTTTTGTTCATGCAGCTGTTCCTGGTATTAAGTAGGAGTAGCGGAAGATAGGCTCTAGCACTAGCTAGAGGACATATTTGGCTAGGTAGGTAGGTTGGTACTGGTAGGTACGGTGGTATTTGAGGGGGGGGGGGACTACCCAATGAGGGAGGGGGTACGCCCAGCGGTCGACCGACAGCCGACACCCTTACTCTTACTCCTACAATACAACGCCAGTCGGCTAATGAGTCAATAGTCACGCAATGGGAACGTCGGGCGGCATGCATAACAAGGCGGCAATCATGATGATGTCCTTGACTCTTTGAACTTGCTGGCAGAGTGGAATTCATCATGACAAGGAGCCAACAAACCATTCCGCACCTCCTCCAAGTCTACCGTGTTCTTCATTGCGAAGGAAGATCCCCATCCACTTATCTCCTGTAGACTCTTGACACCCAGCACATTCTGGACCTGATTCGAGCAACAAAACACAATTTCTTGGTACATTCTTTAATTCCATAAGTTTCCGTTTCGGCTTCATCTTGTTCAGGAAGGTACCTTTTAAAGGGCAACTGTGAGCTCAAGGGGAAGCAGCACTAGAAGATCAAGGTCAGAGCATCCAAGAGAAACACATGGAAAACGTGAATCCACAAATGGTGGTCAGCCACCCCGATCTACCGTTGTCATGTACGAGCAGCAACATCATGGGAAGTATCCCTTCTCCTCCGTCTTGCGATAAGGATGGGTCATCCTCTTCCTCACGATCGTTTATATGGAATCACGCTGCGGGGACAGTGATGGAAGATGCCACTGGCAATCCAATCTCCGTTGATTCCTTTTTGGGCACCAAACCGTTGCGCAGTGATCTTTCCACTCGTCCCGGACCCGGTGGACGGAAGCTCACGTACATGTCAGGAGATGTGGTAACACGAACCCTCAATGAGGCCTTTGGTCACAATGGATGGTCTTTTTCGGTCCTTAGTACGACACTGCAACACAGTATCGACCTAAACAACGAAACGGCAGCAGACCCTTCCAAAACCACGGCATCGGCGCCAAAACCTTCAGCCAACAACAGCAAACCACCCAAGTGGCAGGTCACTTATGTTGCACATGTACGAATAAGCTTGGCAAGCACTCCAAATTGCTTTCGGGAAGACTATGGTATTGGCGATTCCATCGATAAACACTTGCCGACTGCGATGGGCAATGCCCTCAAGGCCAGCATCACCGATGGTATGAAGAGAGCAGCTCGACTATTGGGAGACAAGTTGGGAAATTCGTTGTATGGGTCGAGCTTTGCTCTCAACAAGGCACCAAACACCCTTGCACAGGCACTGCAAGACTACCAAAAACAAAAGTTTGATGTACAACGGCATTTCCATCCATCGGGCATGACACACAAAGCAGGACCAAATTTAACAAAAGATGACCCATCGGCAGTTCCTGCTTCCTCGAAACCAGTACCTGGAAATGGCCATGTACGTCCGATTGGGGCAATAGGCTCGTCTTCCGTTAACTTGAGTGCTTTTCCCAAACAGCCCGTTCCGTCAGCGACCACCGGCTTATCCGCCAAAACAGCGTTTTCGGTAGCAAAGGATAATCAAATTGGGGGGACTGCGGATTCTTCAAGAGGTCCTCCTTTTGCAACAAAGAGTACAACGAATCCACGCGAGGGACGACCTGGAGCGCACGGCACGCCGCACCCACCTCGAGTATCCGATGTTGCCGCTCAGGTTGACTCGAACAAAAACAAACAAACTCCAACTCCCAACCATCCACAGCTTTTGCCAGCACAATCTACGAGTTTCGGTGGAATGAAACGGAATGCCGCGCAAATGGTAACGCCGTCGTCTGTGTTACAACCAAATCCTTCGTCAAAGCTGCAGCCCTCTCGTCATGTACCATCAAAACCTGTAGGAGGCCCTCCCAATGACCATGGTCCGATAATGAATGGAACAAAAGCTCAGATGGAAGCAGCATCGAGAGTTCAATCAACCATACGTCATACCAATTCAGACGACACCCACGCAGTGCCGTCTGTCCAATCAGTACCACCCGTGGGGGCACCACCTCGAGTGTCGGATATCAACCCTTCCTGTCCCCAAACTGCCGCCCAGTCCATGCAATCCATGTTTGGTGGTCTGGAAGACTTTTTTCAAGACGACGATGAATTCGGTTCCGTGTGGGATCAACGACCATCCACTTCCACTGGTCAACGATCGGACGTTCGAAAGAAACCAAAAGTGATTCCGACGACGAACCCGTATCAGCAGTAGAAAAGACGGCTTGGTTCCGTGCGTACAAAAGCCGTTCATCTAACCCAAGTCCTCCATTGAAAATGAGTGCTAACGTTGAACATAACAAAGTCACGTGCAGTGACTTCTTTTCGTCCCTGGAAAGAAGATGCGTTTTTGATAGAGATTCTTTAAAGGCATATAGTAACGTGCAGAACCTTGCCTAACACAATCTTACATTCGGATCAAAGTCTAAGCCATAAAACTGTACTCGGTAGAAGCAAACGTAAGAATGCGTAATGTATTTTGCTACTAAACTTTTCTGTGATAGATATATAACAAGGAGAGTTCGAATCAACGAGTGCAACTCCATATGCAATGTATGAATTTGGTCCTCTGCGACTGTTTGAAAGGCGGCACCTATCTAAATGGCAACAGAAGAAAGCACTTTCTGGCACACGTCAGTTTTGGGACAAACTGCTGTGAAGCCATCAGGATCCATCTTGGCGTAGCAGTGACAGTCTTGAGGGAACTCAAGTTCGATAACCACCGATTTGTGCATAACGGATTGGATGAGTTCGTCTTCCTTTTGGAAGACAGCACCACGGAATCGCTTGGGGTCACGCATGCCTTGGACATGGCGAAGTTGGCGGCCGCGGCGGGTACGTCCGCCATTGTCGTCCAATAACAATTCTCCATTTTGCGCGCATGCCATCGACTCAACCTCAATAGCCTGTTGCGCAAGACTCGATTCTGGCAGGCTGAGAGTACAAAAGATGACTTCTGGACCCCTAGCTTTGGACACTTGTTTGACTCTCTCACAGGATGCTAGATCCTCCACGTTTTCACCTGTTCGTTGCCGTTCCAGACAGTCCTCAAATTCCTCCGACATGGTCGGCTGGGTCGCTTCTGTTGTTCCAGTCGTACCCGAAATTGCCGGGTCGGTTGCTGCAGAGGTCGCGTCCGACGGTGCAGTGCCAGAGGTCGTCGCTTCAGACGTGGCTGACTCCGTAGTTGCCGCTTCCGTCGCAATGGTGATGATGTCCTCGGTAGTGGTTGTCGTGGTTTGAGAGGATGTCATGAATGCTGAAAATTGTGCCAGGGTGTCATACCTGGTATCACCAGCGGCTGTATCCTTAGTTGATTGACTGCCGAAACTATCTCGAACACTGGAGTAACTATCCGTATATCCATCCCGGCTGTACGCGCGTGTGCTTTCACCTTCGCCTTCCGGCAAGGAAAGAAGGACCATCAACACAGGTACAAAAACTCTCATCATGGTGGTTGTCGTGTTGTCTCCTGCTTTCTTATGGTATACCAACAACAAACTCTTTTGTTCGTTTCGTCGTAGAGAAGACTGCTGTAACCAATTATCGATCGACTTGGTCGGTTCTTAGTAGTAGTCCTGCATCAGAGTACCATGAGCCATACAACATCTATATATCTCAGCCTCAAGGGCGAGGGGAGGGGACGATTACATAGCCGCATTCTCCAAAAGGCAACGGATCCAGAATCGCCCAAACAATCCGTGGATTTTGCGACGAAAGTGTCCGTTCAACGCATCGCCCGGCCGTTGCGCCGGCGGGCCGAAAACACTCGGAAGCTCCCAACGAAAACGGATAGACGAGCAGACAGGTACGTGGTCTCGGGATAAGATGCGACGGACAGAATGGAAATTAAATCTCGACGGCGAGATACGGATAAACTACTACTACAAAATCCATAGTATCGGGTATGCGAAACGATGGAGACAAGCAAGAGGATGCGAAATCTCAGCGGTGCGCAAATGGATACGTCCATACACAATCCAAACAATGGATATTTTGGAAGCGTTGGAGCTTACAAGAGGATGCGAGATCCTTAGCGGCGGTGACAAGGATCGACATCAAAGGTACATTTAGCAATCACGCTGAGATGATAGGTAGTACTGAACCGAGTTGACCGGAGATCTTGCGGGAACGATGATGACAAGATACAAGATGCGACTTTGTCGTCTTGTCGTGAACTCATCTCTTGTCTTGCTGGTCTGTTACGTTCTGGCAAGTCACAAGTATTGAAGTCTTTCTTTGTTGTTGTCGCACTGCTGATGCCCATTCCCAATCGTAACATTTCTGAAAGAAAAGATGAAGACAATCAATTTCTTTTGCACTGGTTTTGAAGAACCGGCCATTCAAGATCCTCTCCGCCGTTTGTACGAGGATCTGGGCAACCAAGACAAGGTAGAATGGAGCCGCACCTTGTATCTCACGCTCCGCAACGATCCCAACGATTCCCGAGTCATGGCGCTCAACGTAGACCGTAAGACCTGTCTCACATTCTTGTATCATATGGTTGATGCATGGGAAAGCTCCGCCGATCCTCGTGATTTCCAGCAAGGCATTCAAGACAAATTTGGAATCGATCGTGTCAAGAAAATCCTCAAGGTCTGCATGGTCATGGATCGTGCCCAGTCGCTCTACCGCATGCAGATTCCCACTTCGTCTTTGTACGGCATGCATTGGTATTCCAAGCTTCATTTGGAAGAATCGTCCGAATTTGCCCTCACCTTTCCCGACAACTACAAGCAACTGAAGGAAGCCTTGAGAGGGTACAAAGGATTTGCGACCATGAACCGTCGCCTCTACAAGTTGATGTATACCAAAGACTTTGCGCTCATGCAAGACGCAGAGTTGGCCCTGTGGTCCAAACCAGCGCTTGCCAAGTTTGTTCCCCTGACCGAAAACTTGACGACGACGACCATCAAACCGTCCGAGTCCAACAGTACGGCAGAGGAACGTAGCGTAGAGGCGAAACGCGCTTCGCCCACAAGGGATGTTCTGGATCCTCCTTCCAAGAGCCTCAAGTTAGATCAAGAACCCTTCGTTGAAATTGTAACAGTATTTGTCAAGCGTTACAACGAGCCCGATTATCAAGAATGTCTTGCTCGTCTCTATCATGACCGCAGTTCCAGGGATCCAGAAGAGTGGGCCATGAAATTGTATCTCGACTTTCGTGATGACCCTTCCAATGAACGTGCCATTACGCTCAATCAAGATCGCAAGAAGTGCTTGAATCTCGTTTACGATCTGGTCAATGAGTGGGAAAAGACGGAATTTTCCACTGAGTTTGAATATGCCATCAAGAACGTCTTCAAGCCGCGTCGGTTGGTTCGCATCTTTGGTGTCTGTTTGGTCATGGACCGAGCTCAATCTCTGTACAAGATGATTTTACCGGAACGAAACGATAAGGAAGAATTAATCATTGGAATGCATTGGTTTAGTATTCTCCACTTTGAAAATGATTCCTTCTCTAGCGCGGAAGAGCGTGAAGATTGGATCAAGCGATTGGAGTACTACGGCGGAACTGCCACCATGAACAAGCGACTCTACCGTTTGTTGTATAGCAAGGTACTAAATCTCCAAGACGACCCTGTCTTTGCCAAATGGGCTCAACCTCAGCTCGCCACGTTCGAGTATCGCCCGGTTCCCATACCGGGTGATTGAATCGTCTGGACCACCGAGCTGCTGAGCTCAAGAATTTTATTATTATTTGTCTATGATTCGGTGAGGGGACATTATGGGAGCCCGCCGAATCCATGGACCCTAGGGAGGAAGATGACGTGGTATGGGATGGGTGACGGAAAGGTGGAAATGGATGAATTATGCTGTATATTAGTGTGCGTTTTCATAATTCATAATAACTATCGAGCGCTTATACATGCAGAAATCTTTGGTAACAAACGGGGGAGGCCGTAATCCCGCAGAAACAGTACACCAATCTCACGACCTTACACTTGAACTTTGTTTCTCGGGAGACCGGATTAGTACGAGCATTCGCATTACCATTTACCATGAAAGGTAGTCGAAAGGCCAGGAGCCATGATCATGACTTCGGTGTGTCCCCATGTTCCATTCACTCATCTCTTCACTCGTCGACGGGGAAGGGGGAGAACTGACACCCCCGCCCCCATCGTGAGCGGTGCGGGGGCGCGCGAGATTGTCGGGGGCGCGCCCGTCACACCAATCGCAAAGCGCGCCGTTTCGTGTTTCCCCAATTCCCAAGCTCAAGCTCCCACTTTTTGAAGAATCGTTCCGTTCATTGCGCATCAAAAGAAAAGAAAAGAAAAGAAAAGAAGATCAAGACAAGAAGAAGCAGCAACAGCAGCATGTCCCAGGATATCGAGTCGCTACGATCAGCGCTTCGTGGTGCGAACTCAAGCGATGCGCAGCCCACCTTCGGTTCGGCGCCATTATCAGCAGATGTCCCCATGGATTTAGAGCCTTGTGAGAAATCAAGACTTGAAACGGATCCACCAGACTCGTTCATTTTGCTCGACGAGATACCGGAAGAAGCTGAAAGCTTGGACCCTACCAAAGCCGAATATCAACGCAAGAACGGTAGCGCCGAGGAAACATGTCTAGCAAATGTGTTTGAAACCATTGACTGTCTGAAATCTCCTGGATCCACCTGCACTGGAGGTTTCGCCGCCAAGTTACCAGCCATGCCCGGGTTGGTTGTCGACAGGGTGGGCGAAGTACCTCTGCCTGTGGACGAAGAAACTGTGACTAAGATCATAACCGCCGCCAGCCAAGCTCCCCATGAACGTGGTATGGAAACTGAGATTGACAGCTCCATGCGCAGTACTGTACAAATTGACGCCGGGATGGTTGCCTTGACCAATCCAGCATGGCACTGCGCCTTGGAAGAACTGACAAAAAGGGTTTGCCTTGATCTGGGGGTCAATTCCCAGTTCGTTCGTGCCCAACTTGACAAACTATTGCTTCACGAACAAGGAGGGTGTTTTAAAAAGCGTCGAGATACGGAGAAGACGAAAGGCTTGTTTGCCACGCTGATGATACAATTACCGAGCAGCTTCACGGGCGGGTCGTTTGTGGTCTCTCGCAACGGCCAGACGCAAACATTTTGCTTGCAAGAAGCCGAAACCTCCCCCTACATGTGTCGCTATGTGGCATACCACACGGATTGCGAGCACGAAATGCTTCCAATCGAGTCGGGATACCGCCTCATCCTCAGTTATTCGCTTTGCTACACGGGGAACGGAGTTTCCAAATCCTCTTCGGGTCAAATTGAGGAGGGATTATTGGAGTCAGTGATCCATCAGTTGAATAAGCGCGACTCACTCTTCGCCGTTCCACTAAACCATCGTTATACCAGTTCGTCTTTGAGAAGCCTTGGAGTGGGTGCCCTCAAGGGGAAGGATCAAGCTCTGGCTCTGACGGTTGGTCAACAAGTTGATGGTTGGGAATTGATCGTTGCCACTGCGGATAGGAAGGTTGAAGAACTTGGAAGCAGTAATCCGTATAGCGGTGAGTTCGATGATCATGATGCAACGCCTGGCGACGTTTGCCTCAAGGAACTCTTTCACCAAGATGGAAGTGATGCGAATGTCAATAAAGAGTGGCTCGATCGAGAACTGAATTTTGACCCAATCCAAAAGGGGGGAATGCTTTTAGCCACGTACAACGTATGCAAGGACATGTGGGGAAACGAGAAAGAGGGCTTTCTTCACAATGCAGAGCATGAAGGAGAGAGTGATGAGACTACCTATTCCACTTGCTTTCTGATTGCCTTCCACACAGAAAGAACCTTTGAGAGCGTTTGTCGAAGCAACTTCTCCAATGCGGTCAAGTTCGTTCAAAGAAACCCCGAACTTCTGGACTATGCGATCAAGTATATGACAAGGTCCAAATCCAGAATTGGTTGGGACGATTTTCTTGCTCTGTTCAAATTAATTCAAGGCAAGAGCACGTTTTGGCCTTGGTTCGAAACAATCGTGAAGGCATTGCCTCAAGCGAAATTCCCCTCCTATCAGGTAATATTGGTCTTTGTCAAGATGATAATGAAACATGGATGGCACGACGCGAGAATAGCTGCAATCCGGGAATTTGTACTACAGCTTCCTGATATTGGAAAGGAAGCGGATTGCAAAGAGTTCTTAGAGATGATGTGGGTCATTTTTAAACTGACGAAAAATGCATTCATGAAGTCTCTTTGGCAAAAGACACTCAGTAATTTCCACAGAGCAACTGAACACAACTGGCCGTCATGGTGCTTTCATCAGGACAATTGCGGTTACGCGCCAGGTATGTCTCAAGCCGTCTCAATTGATATTTGCAAGCATCTCGTCGCCTTTTCGAAGCGTTATAGGTCGGAGAAAGTAACAACTCTAGTAGAGTTGTGCTTTGTCCGAATCCGAAAAATGAGTTCCATGGTGAAGCTGGTTGAGACTTTGCCTTATCAAATGAGAGCAATTGAGATGATTTCAAGAAACGTCCCTTCGATGAACATTGGTAGTCTTCGCTTATCCCTTCTGAACGATTTGGTCCGCGTATTGGTCGAGAGTAAAGCTTCTTCCGTGATGGATTCGCTGCGCCGAACAGATGTTGGCAACAGCGTGTGGGAGTCGTCCAATATTGAATTTGCACTAACGCTTCTCATCCGTTATGGTACCCCATCGATGTTTCGGTCTATTGAAACCTGGGCAGTCACTGCCCCTGCATGTATCCTCTCAAAAGCCCACTCCGTTATGCAAAAGCTTAGGCCACGCAATATCAAATCGGATCATGCAGAGGCAAAAGACAAATGCCTTGACATGGTGCATATTTGGTACCGCGAAGTGCAAATTTGTCAGCTTGTATACGAAGAGCAAATCCTGATTCTAAATACTCAAGGCGGAAAACCAGTGTTTTCTTGGAGCATGCCAGATGCTGATACCTCACATAAAAATCTGGACAAGTTTCTCCGCAGCGACTTGCGGGGCCCTGCCGAGGTTAGAGTCGGAGGAGGCATTCCTACTGCATTACGTCTTGCAAGTCGTGTACGGGCTCGACGTTCTGCAGGACACCCCGCCAGTACCCAACAGACCCTCGCCCAAGGCTTCAGTGTTGAAATTCAACTCAGCGAGAAGTACGATGAGGAAGCATCGGTGATTGTAACCAAAACGAAGGAATTGTACAACGCCAAAGTCGAGGAATACAACTCGAATATGAAGGAACTGTCCAATGTTCGAGCGGAGATTGAAAAATTGCACCATTCATCAAGCCAACCTGAGCAGGGGCATCCATCAAACCAACCTGAACAGGGGCATCCATCAAGACGACCGAAACAAGAGGAGCCTGCAGCAAAGCGTCTAAAAGTAGCAGATGGAGACGAAACCTGATGGACTGAAATACTGTTCCATGACTGCGATGTGCCAGGATAGCGTGAAGGTTGCTTCACCCAAAGACATAGAATAATGCGCACGTCGAATGGCGAAGTTGAGGGGTTTCCATTGCTCGCCATTATGCCATAATAACTTGCTTGTACCCAATTGTCAAACATGTAGTGAGTCATGTGTAGATCATCTTATCACCAACGGCTAATAGTGATCGTTGCGATGCTTGTCTCGTTCGTCGTGTTTCGATTCCTGTCTGAATGATCCTGACTATTCTACGAGTCCTTTTCGGGCGTGGGCGGAGGCGGCGCATTCCAATCGAGGCATTCGGGTTTGCACAATCGAAACTGCTTCCTGCAAAAGCAAGCATCATTGAAAACAAACACGACGGTCAGTATACCAACAAGACAACCAAGAACCAACACGAAACAAGTTGCATCCCAATTGTCAGCCGTTTGGCTCTCTACTTGTACCGAAACACCCAGACACACGCAGTGTCAACGAGATCCAGTACTCGAATACACGTACCGTTGTGCCATGTATTTACGAATCACCTTTTGTTCGACATAGACCACATGTTGTCCTTTCCACACCTTGATCATATCCAAGGCTTGGAGGGTGGACAAAATGTCTTCATTTTTGATACCGGTGCGGGTGGACAAGTCGGCAATGCTCAAATCTTTCATGGTATTCGTCGTGGGGGAAAGAGTCGTATCGTGCCGGGCCAACAAATGGAACAAGACATGCTTCCAATAACTCCGATACGAGACCTTACCCAGATCCGACAAGGGTTTTTCCGGAGACCCGGTCTTGCCTTCTCGTTTCGTCAATTCGTAGGAAAGAGAAATAATGAATTTGCCATAGCCCGCCTTTTGGTATTGGGGAAAGGTCAAGATACAAGCCAAATTGTAGCCTTCGCTCGATACTTTTTCTTTCGAAAAGTATCCCACAATATGAGCTCCGTCCTCATCTACTTTGGTAACGACATAAAAGTAAAAGGGCGTCACGTCAAAGTACAAGGTCTTGTGATCCAAAAACAACTTGGCCAACAAACAGAGTTTTTGACAATAGGCCGTATGGTCCTTCCCATCCAATTCGTAAACCGCCAAATCGGGTTCGCTATAAATTTTGCGACCCGGTGGATGACGGGGACAGCCACAGGTTTGTACATGTTGCTTGTAGGTCCGCAACTGCCGCATGTAGGTTAAACAAAACTCGCAGACATACAAGGTTTCCAAATTGGAATATTCGTCCGGGAAGGGACTGTAATACCAAGCCTCAACCTGCCATTCTCCCATGATAATGGTTTCGATATTTTTGATTTTGGTAGTTTCCTCATGTTCTCGTTCAAAGGCCGCCAAGGAAGGATCCCCGGAATTGCCATGCCAATTGCCACCCACGCCCCATTGAATGGGCGCTGCAGTAGTAGAAGAAGTAGTAGTAGCAGCATTGGTCGAAGACGACGTAGCAGGCGCCGTGGTTGTATCCTTGCTGGGAGATGTATTCGTAGTGTTGTTCGTGGCACTGCCGTCCGCTTCTTCCGTGTCTCCGACATCACCCGAAGTCAAAGCCGTCAAAGTCAATCCTCCTTCCGAACTGCCATGGTTACTACCTCCTCCTAGACCGGAATCCGCCGTTCCGCTACCACCAGTCGTCGTCGTCGTCGTTGTTGTTGTTGTGGTTGTTTGCCGTTCCAAGGTATCCAAGACAAACTTTTGCAGGGGAATCCATTCATCCAATCGTCGATCGTGTCCTTGATAGTGGACATAATATTCCAGTTCACAACCAGATGAAGAATTCTGCAGCAGTCGTCGTTGCCGCTTTTTCTTTCGGTATCCCAACGGTCGTCGTTCCACGACAATGGCATCCAATTTGCGTTCTCCATTCCGCCATTTCACTTGACACGTGTCTCCGACATTTAAGGGATCGATGGTCGTCGTTGTGGTTGTTGTTGTGACTGGAGGGGAAATGGTTGGACCATCCATGTGTGGTTGTTCCTGTTTTGTGGAATCGACAGGTATTGACACAGACTCTCCTTGTGAAGAGTCTTTGGGTGTGGTTGCCGTTGACTCGCTGCCCATGGTCAATCGTAAGGTGCGCAGCAAGATTTTTTGGAAGTTCGGGAAGAGCAAAAGGTGCATCCAACGAATCCAATCAAAACGCTAAAGAGTGCTTCCAAACTGGCATTTCTGTTGGTCGGTCACACATCTTTTGCTCCATTCATCGGCATACCCCCTTTGCATGCCATTGAGGACGACGTGCTTCATCCCACTCCTAGTCATATTGCATCTCTTGCTCTTGTTGGCTTGTCCGTGCTCATCTGCAGCCTCGAACTTTGGGTTTCTCGTTCCTACGACTGTTGCTTGGATTCTTCCCCTTTGGACTGTTGCTACAGTGACTGCTGCCAACCAGACTGTTCCAACGACCACCACCAACTGTACTACTTCGACTCCTCCTACAAAACCCATCATGTCGGGCGAACCTTTGAAACCAGTCGTCTTTTGCGGTCCTTCCGGTGTGGGAAAGGGAACCTTGATTGAATTGCTCATGAAACGATTCCCCAACGACCAATTTGGGTTTTCCGTCTCTCATACCACGCGTCCACCTCGGGAAGGCGAACAAGATGGCGTTCATTACAATTTTACTACCGTCGAAGCCATTCAAAAAGATATTGCGGATGGCAAATTTATTGAATATGCCGAAGTACATGGCAAATACTATGGTACCAGGTATGGATGGTGTTTCCTATGGACACTTGTCGTTGTTGTTGTTGGAATGACTTTCTCTTGTCGGCACCCTTTTCACACTCTTTCGTTTCTTCTGCTTTTTCATTTCTTTTGTGAAACCTATTCTCAACGAACTGGTTACGTCGTTTTTGTGTTTCCATTCCTGGCTTCGTGTCACCTTGTGTTCAGTGTGGCCGCGGTGGAAAGTGTCCAAGCCAATGGCAAGGTCTGTGTCTTGGACATTGATGTACAGGGTGTACAAAAGGTGAAACTAAGTTCCTTGGAACCCCATTACATTTTCATTGCGCCACCTTCCATGGAAGCCCTGGAAAAGCGATTGCGGGGACGAGGGACCGAATCCGAAGAACAAGTCAAGACGCGTTTGGGGAATGCCGCCAAGGAAATGGAATACGGGTACGTGCAAGAGGAAGGGATACACCTGTTGCTGCTGCCACTGATGGTAATGGAGAGAGACACATGTAGGGCGTGTGTGTTTTTCTGTGTGGGGCTGATTGGGTTGCCGTGGACTGCATACTGGGACGGCGCCAAAAGAGAATCTTGTGTTTTGCTCTGGACGACTCTTGTGTCTTGTTTCATACCTTTCTTGCCATTTCACTCACATGGGGTGCTTCTCTGTTTTCATATCTCTTCTTTACTCAATGTATCTCTACTCAATGTATCTCTTTTGACTCTGTCGCAGTCAACAAGCTGGGAATTTTGATCGTGTCTTTGTCAATGCGGATTTGAAACAATGTTTTGAAGATTTGGTGGAATGCATCAAGGAATGGTATCCTCATTTGGTGGAAATGGCTCCCGATGACGAACAAAAAAGCTGTACGTCCAAGTGTGTCGTGTCCTGAACAGAGAAAAAGCATTTTCTCCTCTGATTCTTTCTAGAACAACGACGTTTGTGTGTATCATGTCTCCTCCTTTTCATCATCATCATCTCTAGAGCCACGTTCTGCTTGGTGGTCTGTTGTCACATCTATAGTGGGTAGCAACGATTTGGTCAGACGCATAAACAATGACCTATTACCTGCCTAAGAGAGCTAGACGGGGATACACGTACCTTAGCCATGGCCATCCGGTCTATTCTAGGACCATCGTCATTGCATAGCTATATAAGTAGTTTGTGATTGACAAGTACCTGGTCTCTCTACTATTGGAGGTAGAACACTGGTTGACAGGGCTATCGATCATTGATCCAGCGGTTCATGAGCCACCGCCATTGTCCCTCCCATGGCCCTCACGTCTCAAGATTCAAGAGGATGAGATTTGTCGCGTAACAGTCGCATTGATGGTCAGTCGCCGCGCCGCACAAGAAGCCCCAACACCCCGAACACTTCATCGACCATGGACTCAACGAAGGATACGACCGAAAAGGACGGTTCCCAGCTAAATGGTGGTGGAACAAACCATGGGAGCCACACTCATGCATCGGAGTCTGTCGCCGAGCCACTTCCAAGTAATCGATTTGAACTGGAATTGGAGTTTGTCCAATCGTTGGCGAGTCCAGCCTATTTGCACTTTCTAGCCACAAGCAAAACAGAGGAAGGTGATCGCTTGTTGTTCCAAGATCCTCAGTTTTTGGCTTACCTCAAGTACTTATTTTCCGTATGGTCTCAACCGGCCTACAGTCGCTACTTATCCTATCCACATGCATTGTATTTCCTTGAGCTGCTCCTTGAGCAACCCGCCGTGTTAGCGAAAGAATGGACTTTGCCAGAATTTCGCAACTTTTGCCATCAACAACAATTTCTTTCTTGGCAACATCGACATGCGACCCTCTATGGAACTGGACTGTCGCGAGCAGATACAAATAACGACGCCCGTCAAGAAGAACCAGAGAACCTCGTCTCCTCCTCGACTTCAATGTCCATTGATCCAGCAGCACCAGGATCATCTACTGCCATGTCATCGTAGCAAATGATACAATGATCCAAACACAGTGGAAGTCATCAAGGACAATGGGTTCGAGACGTGCACAGGAGATGTTGTCACGAGTAAATCACTTTGGAAAATCAAACAATTTTCTGGTTCCACTAAGGGATGGAACAGTATACCCAACCATCGTTGTTGGTCAAGAGGACTTTTTCCATGACTCTCATTCTACAATCTTATGGATTAACAAGAATGGTATCGCGGTTCGGCTTTGCAACTTTTTTCTCCATCGGTACGTGGAGCGAATAGAGCCATCTTTGATCATTAATTCCATCAATCGAAACCCTCTTTCGAATATATTGAACCGTGATAAGTATATAGAGAACGTGCGAAAACTTGGAAGGGGTGGCTTCTCTTTCTTCCTTTACAGGATGTTGTGATGTTGTGAGCTACTCCGAGCTCCGAGTAGCAGTAGTTAGCACCGTTCTGGTATCGGGGCATAGCTATGAAATTGCCTTAAAAGCTTGTTCCGTCTCGGATTGCACTACAGATAGATTATCAACAAGCTAGCCTTTCTCGTCCTAGAGAGGTCGCGTCAATGTCCCAAAAGGCTAGGTCGTTCGTCCAAACATCATCCAAGATTTCGGGGAGGCAACGTGTTCTCGTAGGACAGAATTCAGGTCTCAGCGTATATCTACAACCGATTAGGCGTAAGAAAGTGCGCCGGTCAGTTGGATGGCACGTGTCTTTAATTAATTTTGGTCCTGATGTCGGAAATCTGGTCCCGATCTCGGAATTCGGGTCGATCTCGGAATTCGGGCCAGATCTCGGAATTCGGGTCGATCTCGGAATTCGGGCCAGATCTCGGAATTCGGGTTTTTACTCTATAATAAAGAATACTTTTGTCGGAATTCGGGTCGATCTCGGAATTCGGGTCGATCTCGGAATTCGGGCCAGATCTCGGAATTCGGGCCAGATCTCGGAATTCGGGCCAGATCTCGGAATTTGGTCTTTCCGTTGAACGGTTTTCAAGTTGCCATGCCTGCTTGCAATATCCTGTTTGACAGGTCAACTCGGCTCTCTAATGACTAGATAGCTACAAACGAGTACTATTAGCCATTACCGAAATTCGGGGTTTTAGCTATGGAATGGGAACACGATCTACTTCAAGGAATGATTAACTAGGATAGGTTGTGCTATGGCTTTTGTCTGACTTCTTGTCCGGACTCGACAGGTCATTGGCAAATCTCTTGGCAGCCTCTCGTCCGAGACGGAACCAGCTTTTAAGGCAATTTCTATGTGCGACGACAAAAGGAGGGAAAAAAGCGTCGCGTTGAGTGCACGTGCACGTGTTATCAATCTTTTTTTTCAAGATCGCTGCGTTGTATCATATGGGATTGAAAAGAACTGAATCAGAGCCAGTACTATTCGGTACTCGATGACACTCTAGCCATCCCTCGATACAGCGACAAAGATCACCATCGCTATAACTTCCGCATCCGCACTCATGCAGACAATCCGCATGTCCTGTGTCCTGTCTGGTGCAAGAAGCAAGTCCTTGTCATCTCACAGATCTGTCAACCTTCTGACTTGTTGGTTATCTGCTGGTTATCGGTGATTTTGAGAACCAGAGACAGCGTTGGACGACATATCTAAATTATAATTTTCATTGAAGGGCTTGAAGCCAGGACTAAAGCATCGCATATCGCATTCACTCCATTCGTGACCAACATGTCCCGGTTCTTTTCGAAATGGAATCATGGTGGAGATCAGCAGACACGGAGCCGAGGGCGGAATTATTTGGAGTTTGCTAACCTTGGTGTTAACGATGTATTGTTGGGCCGAGGAAAGGGGTATTACGAGAAACAAGGAAACATAAAGTTCCGAGTGCTGATGTCCCATGTAGTTCATGATTATGATAAGGCCAAAAAGGTGGAAAAAACCCAGATTGCTCAAGGGATAGTCGACCGAGTGAAATCTCGCGGAGGAAAGTTCCTCAGGGAGCAAAGTAAAGGAAGCGGGACGCTCGTTGAGATCGACGATAAGGAGGCAAGGGCAAAGGTTTCGCAGGTGCGTAGAATCGATACTCATGAGGGACATGTGCATCATGGACGGAAAACACTAAACTTCAATCAAACTTTGCAAACCGACAGGCAATCAGACTGCTGGTTAAGGCCATGAAGTCTCCAAATGCATCGTTTACTCAACAAATGTGTTCGATGAGAGCGCACTCCTCTTCTATGCGGTCCATTGGAAGCGACGACTCGGCTACGGAGCCATATGTTTCAATGAGCTCGAATCGAACAGACCTTATGGAGGAAGAAGGAAGCCAAGGTATTACGGTGGCTCTTGAAGATATGGAAATGGAGGACGTTGAGCAAGATCTCAAGAGTAAAGATGAAAAAACCGGATGTGCGATGGGTCTTCCCTTCGATCGGGATATGGAGGATCCAGATCATGACAATGATCTGAAGGAGCTTTTTGCAGGATCACTCATTAGTGGTATGTCTTCAAAGCTTTCATCATTGGAGCCTGGGTCTTTGTCGGTTGATATGAGGAGGGTGTTTGATGACGATTGATGTTACTTACATCACGCGCCGAGATGGACAAGTTTAAACTTTAGGCCTGTCTTGGTCAGAAACGTCACCGAACCCTAGAGAGCTACTTCGTGTTGCCTTCTGTTTTTGCATAGGTGCAGGTCGTATTTTGTATTTTGTAACCGTGTTCTTACGGTGTTGTTAGTTTGACTCGGCCTGACACAGTTTGCTTCCGATTCTTGTTTGTGGAGTGTTGAGTGTTGCCCAATTCTCCGTAATCTATGGTCGGATCAGCTAGCTAGGTAGGTAAGAGCACTCTTGGAGAAGATTCGAGATCTGAGAGTTTTGAAAACAGAGTACGAATAGACGTAGGGAGATCTCGTATGGCCAATGGCCACAGCCATTCACGATCTACAACGAAATACACAAATAGGCCATAGCTCCATAGTCCATAGCCTATGCCCACTGCCCAGGAGGTTATGTGTATGTGTATATGTGAGCAAAGTGAGTTCGGTAGGCAGTAGGCATCCATTACTCGTATATGTGAGGGGAGAGGACGACAAAAAGTTAAGGGTTAGGCCCAGAGAAAATTGTTAATAAGTGGAAGTACACGTAGTTCGGTTTGGAGTTTGGAGATGCTATCCATGTGTGCAAGGCAGCATATCTGTGGTCATGGAAAATGTATGTCGTCTTTCCGTTTTCTAAGCGCTTCACTCATCTTTTATCAATAAAATCTTCTGATATGGCATCCACATTGAATCGCTGAGTTGTAGGCTTCTCCATGCAAAACAGTGCATACATATGAGGAATGGGAGAACCGAAATACAGGTCACTGTACATGGCAAACCAATTCTATGCACAATCTGGCACCAGGCGATTCCGGCAAAGGTCACTGAAAAGTACAAAACCAGTGTATATCATTTTGTTAGCGTTTCCATAATCTCCTTGTCCACCGCCTGCGGTGCTGCGTGCTGCTACACGGTACAACTTTTATTACCATAATCTTGACTCTTCGTTTTTGTGTGGGCGTAAAAACACTCTTCAAAATGGCTCCGCTGCTGAGAAAACGAGGTGGTGGTACACCGAAAGGCCAAGAAAAGTCGGCCGAAGTTAAGAAATGGAGGAAAGAATCAAAGTCTGAAGTGGTTGCAGGTCCAGCGGACGTTTTGCTTGGCCGGGGGAAGGGTGCCTACGAGTGGCAGGGCAACATCCGTTACCAGCAGATTATTTGCTACTCTCTTCCCGCATACACTGCAGCGAAAAAGAAACAAGAGAAGACACAGATCTCTAACAGCATTGTAAATGCTGTAAAACAAAATGGCGGACGATTCCTGAAGGAAACGCGAGATGGAGTAGTATGCGAGGTCTCCGATAAAGAAGCGCGCGAAAAGGTTGCTCATGTAAGTATACGATATCGCCTTTTACGTTGAGATAGGGAGAGACCAGACGCTCATATTAATCCTTCTGTCTTGTCACAGGCATTGCGTCACAGAAGAAGGGTCTCCGATAAAGAAGCGCGCGAAAAGGTTGCTCATGTAAGTATACGATATCGCCTTTTACGTTGAGATAGGGAGAGACCAGACGCTCATATTAATCCTTCTGTCTTGTCACAGGCATTGCGTCACAGAAGAAGGATTTGTGAAGGCCAGAAGGGACCTATGGACTTCACCTTGGGGATGTTTTCTGGAAATCGCTCAAACGAGTCGCGCAACTCTAGGTCTTTTACTCAGTATCGTGATCCCGAACCTTCTTCTATTCGATCGAACCGAACCGACGACACCGAACCAGTGGTTTCGCATAGATCAGATAGGACGGATTACCTCGAAGCCGAAGCGGATAGGGCGAGCCCCGAGAATTCCGATTTTGATTATGATGAAGTTCGTAGTAGCCTTATGGAGGCCAGTCTGAATGACGAGGAAGTCGAAGGCCCATCCAGCAGTGAACAGGCGAAACTGAACTTTCAGGCGGATGAAGCTGTGGAGAGTCTTGATCAATTTCCCGCATGGATGTCAATCCCCGGTGTGGAATATCACAGCCCAGCTGAAGTCACGAGGCTTGAAGATCCTGATGTAAATTATGAAACAGCAACAGAAGTGCCGTTGAATTTGGAAGAAGATGTAATTAGCTACGAGGATACACGCATTTCCGCCAGTTTTGAAGAAACAGACTTGGCGTATCACTCCGAAGAGGGACCAACCAGTGTTGGGAGTGCGGATAATATGCAATTTGAGACAGCAGGAGGTGCTACGAACATGTCTAATGACCATGCAGACTTCGGCCAAATGCGAGATGCTCCCTCCAGGCTGACACAAGCGGCGCTCGAGAGAACTAACATGGACGAGGATTCTTCTTTTGACGCAGAAATTGAGGAAGTGGCCGACCCTGCTCTCAGCGACATCTCTTCTGAGTTCTCTTTGTTGGACCTTGGAAGTTTGTAAAGCAGCTTACCTACTTTGTAGTTTTTTATGTGGGCTCATGCTCCTTTTTGGTTGTGTTTTGCTCATATCTGTCAAGCTTTCTTGCGTTGTGTCAATGTTTGCTACACCTATGTGACAATAGTCTTTGTTCTCATCTAATCCTACTTCTAGTGAGGTTTTGCATTTCACACTTCCCAAATAGAATAATTATGCGACTAGCGAGTGACCTTTGGCCCCAATGACTCGAAATAATTATAATGGGTCAAACGTCTCCTGCAAAAGTCAATCGAATGTAGCTTCGCTTGGTAACCGGGGGATTCCAAACCTCAACAAAATAAGGGAAGTCTACCAAACAAGCGCTTATGACGACATAAACACATGACCAAACACCGACGCAAGAAGGAACATCAAACATGCCATATAGGGTCTGTTGTGGGCGGACAATCTAGCAACTTGCTAAACGTAACGAATATCGCAATACTTGAGATCCACTCATACTGGGAGTACAAGTTTCTGAGAGGAATCAAAAGAATGATTTGCCCATATATAATGTGTTGTGTGTAGGAGTATGCATTAGTCGGTAATGCTTGTCGAGACGCTAATTTATCAAGTAGAAATGACTATAAAGTTATTCGGCATCTCTAAGGTAAATCAACTTTTTGTATGACATTATGGAATAAAACAAGTTTCGATGTAAAGCGACCAGCATCTCATGGCCACAGAGAAAATCAAAGTTTACAAGAATTCACCCGAGTATACTTCAACGTCAGGTGCATTCGAGTGTTGACGAGCGATCTCCCTGTCAGCAAGCTTTTGCATCTTTCTCTTTTCACGGCGCTTGCCAATTTGCTTGGTTGCCACTGCGCTACCAACGCCGCCAAATACAGCTCCAACGGGTCCAAGTGCTACCAAGCCGACTACGCCGCCAGCAATTCCTGCAGCGACGGTGTGGCGTCTTCGGTTCTTCTTCATCTTGAGTACTTCACGGGGAAGAGTGGAAGGGTTCTTGAGGCCGACTGGTTCTTCTTCTCGTACAACAAGTGCCCCTTCGTATCCCGGCTTGGGGTTGTATCCATGGTATCCATCATCCGATCCTGAGTAAGACGGCATGCTGACATCAGTAGAAGCAGCCGAAAGGTCTGCGGAAGGGTATGTGGACTTGCTTGAGAGGGGTGATGAAGGAAGGGAAGAGTCCGAAAGAACAAGAATTTCTCCATCGTGGCTCATTTGGGGAGGGGCAGGCGAAAACGAGGTTACAGTGTGTCGTCGGCCATTGTCGTAGGAAGAAGGGGAAGCAAAGTTCATGTTGTTGTCTTCGTGGTAGTATGAATTGTATCCTGTCATGATGATCTTGTCTTGTTGTTCTTGTGATCGGTTTTTGTTTTGATGCTGATCGGAATTGTGCGCAGAAGAGGAATCTATTGCAAAAAGTTGCAAACTGGGCTGCAGACAGCGTGGGAGAAAGCGCGCCAGGAAAAATGATATCTTGATAACTGCCCTGCTAAACTCCAACTAGTTTCGCGCCCGCCTACCCAATCCCACACGCCGAAAACGAGCTGAAAAGTTCACTCATTAGCCAATAGTGGCCAGTGCCACAATTGCCCTCGACCCAAATTTCATGATTCCGATATTCCCCCATGAATTTGTCGGAAAATTCTGAGATGTCTTTTTCGGCTTCACGATGTTTGGCGCGAGGATGCCCACAAATTTCGTCACGCCTTCGGTCACAGTCACGGATGCCGGTCGGTTTTCATCCGGCGTGAGAACCAGAACCTGTGAAACACGAGCAACTCCGAACGAGATACGAGCGACTTTTACTATTGCCCAGAGCGCGCCATTGTCACACGATAACGGCTGTTTCGCACTCGGAGTGGATGCGACATGCGACTGGGCAATCATGGCACTACCTTTGCTATCACTTCAAAATCTTTTGTTGTGATCCCAGATCCCAGAAAGTTGTCATGCTCTCCTATCAAGCCGTAAGGGTTGTTCTGTTCTTGATATCGAAAATCTTCCCAGAAGACAATCAGACATGTGAATCTTTCCGGATTTCATTGATAGGATCTTCAAAACAACTATGTTGTGCTACTCAGGTCGGCGAACATTGAGAGAATGTCACGCAGACGGGAGAAACTCGGAGGAATCATTAACTCATTGCTCGTCGCCATGAATTGGATTGGATTGGATCTATCGAAAAAGGTTTATTTTCTCGGAAAGGTTTTGGAATTCATTTTTATGTAGCATTTTATTCTGGTAAGCGTTCCATCGTTGAAGATATGGTTGCTGCGATTGTACATATAAAAATATGGTTTCAGCTCTCTTGATCACATTGCCTTTTTCACTATCCACAGAAACAATTGACCAATTCATCGCCATTGTCAACCAATATTTTGTCTTTTTCAGGGGGGACACGTGTCCATTAGAGAACTCCCGAGCCTTGATGAACGAGAACTTCAGGGGCACCACGTGCTTCCTCGGCAATCTTTCGGTCGGCAATTTTCTCTCGTTGTTTCCGTTCTCTCCGCTTTCCCAATTGTCGGGTGGCAACGGCCCCGCCCGTTGCACCCACTACGGCTCCCAAGGGCCCCAGTGCTACCAATCCAACCAAACCGCCCGTGACACCGGCCGCAAATGTCATGCGCCTCCGTTGGACCTTCATCTTCAAAACTTCCGCCGGGTAGGTCTGGTGTGGTCCTACCATGGACTGAGTCCGCCGGGGCACAATATCTGTCGTGCCGCCCGCCGTCGCGTCTTGGGTTGGTTCGGCTGGAACCAACCTCGTGTCCTCTGCGACGACAAGATCCGTGGAGGTAACAGCTGGAGCACTGGTCACACTCATGGAGGGAGTCGCGGGCGACGACGGAGGATAGGCAGCGGCTGGGTACGCGGCACTACTTACGGAAGCACTGGCATCGTATCCGTAATTGCTATTTTGAAAGGCAGCCGGTGGTGGTGGAGCTGCTTGGAAACTGGCTCTCGGCGGTGTCGTGGTCGAAGGAGGAGGAGGAGACTGGTATGCCATGTTCACCGAGGCACTGTCATTCATCGCTCCATAGTTGTAGTTGTTGTTGTAGGGTGTCGTCGTCGACGAATGGGGAGTGGATGGGGGAAATGAATTCGTGGCAGGAGGTGGAGGAGCTCCTCCGGAGTAAGTGTACGCGCTGACACTGCCAGTCGTGCTGTAGGAATCCAATACGACTTCTCCATCCGGTCCCAGCATGGGCGCTGGTGCGGCATGAAAACTAATGGATGACGGTGGAGGAGCGGCTGTGGTTGTGCTTTGGGAATAGGCTGCCACCGAGGGCGGACCAGGGTTGTAAGGGTTGTTGATCATGGTCGCCATGGTGTCTCTCTCTCTCGCGCCGCCAAGGCGAATTCCAAATTCTGAGCACGAAACACCAAGTGACGGACGAAGAGCGACTTGCCACCAACAACTGCTGGATCTGGATGGGGAAGATCGCTTTTTGGGAGTTATGCCCACCCTTCGAAGAAATCCGTGATCTAATTGTTAGAGTACTCTTTAGGCCTATACAACTGTACTTCCATTTGGCGAACGGATGATTAGAACTTTCTAGCAAGCGCAATCTCCGGGTACCCAACAATTCGTGCCCCTAATAGTTCGGAGCCAAGTTACGAGTAGACTTTCTGACAAGCTGATGTGGCCTTATTGTATGCTTGCCCTTCTCCTCCACACACGAACAAAACACTGTATGACATGAGATCGACATCGAATGGTTGTATGCCAACATGAATGAGATGCGAACGAATGAAGCCATCATCGCATAGATGTTGCGTGCAGTCTAGTGAGGAGCGTGTTTGCACGTGTCATCGGATCACATACGAACGAACTACCTTTCGTACGAACTACCAACAACGAGGAAAATGACAGTTGTTCGACATACTCTAGACAAGAAAAGACAAAAGGTTGGACAATGATCAACATTTGTGTTGGAAGTTGGAAGTAGGTATCGTATAGATTTGTTCCATTGGAAGAATGGTGTGAGAGAGGAGTATGAAAAGCTACACAGTTGTCCTACCTACTAAGTACTGGCATGATGCGTCCCCGTCGTCCCCAGCTCGTTGATCCAGAAGGGTCATCCACATCATTCGCCGTCTCGATCCGCATGATTTCATTCTCCCTGCTACAGACAACCGCGTTGTTGTGCTTGTTATTGAACCAGCGATTGCTTCTATGGTAGGGGATAGATGCCTGTCTAGCTGTGACGTAGGAGTAGCTCCATCTCTCGAATGGGATAGCTACAAGAAACCCGTCCACTGATTCCTACTGCTACAAGTGGACTTGGTAGAGGTTGGAGATCGTAGAGTTGAAAGTTGAGAGGTATCCTTCGACCTCGTGGAAGTCGTGGTCGGTGGTCATTTTCAATGTCATCTCTCGTTCGTACCGTAAAAATCACATCTATTGCACCATCGTATTGGTGCAGAAAACGCACGATTTACCTGTAGAATGAGCGCGCCCTACCCAAAAATCGCGTGCCTCTCCCTCCAACAGAGCCCCACTCCCTCCACCACGGAGCATTGCCATCGTGGTGGAGAGGGTGGGGGGAGAAGCCATGGCAAAAAATCCTTATCTTTCGCACGAACACTGACGAATTTTCAATCGTCGATATTATGGGAAGGGTAAGTCCGATTTTCACGAACCGCAGTGATTTGGAAAGCGCCTGACGAGCTCTTTCGAATGAGCTTCTCAAGATTGTTCAATTAGAAATACTTATGATGTTATACATTCAAAAATAATTCGGAAATAATCTATAATTGATTCGGAAAATTAACCACCAATCCGGTGGGTGGTACACATTGTGCATATAGAACGCGAGCCTGAAAATTTCAACGGATGGTGCAATAGATGTGATTTTTACGGTAGTTTTCCCAATGTTGTCTACGTCAAGAATAGAGGTGTAGCCATCATGAATCATGAATCATGGTAGATCGTAGAATTGTCGTGGAGCAGCAGCGTCTTGTTGCTTGTTGTGTGTCATCGTACGTGCCTTTGTTCGGTTCCACGTCACCTGGGGCTTGGGGGAGAAACAGTCCCAACGAAAGGGGTGCGTGGGGGAGAATGCAAATTTGTTGCGACAAGCCCAACGTGTGAGAGCCGGCGCGACGGCACGCTGGAACGCCCGTCGGATTTACACTCGAGTTGTCCGAAACAGAGACATTATCTATACGTCTATTGAAAAATTGCCATTGATCTTCTAAGGAGTACCATGTGCAGGCGCACCCGAGCACCTATTCTGGCGATGGGCCCTTCTCATTCAATGAGACAGCTTTCACCGCAGAGAGAGAGCTCTTGCTCTTCTGGTGCCGTTCCTTCAAACGAAGTGTGGGACTCTGGAAAACACTCACAGAGTGGAGAGAGTTGTTGTTGTGATTGTGAGAGCAGAGAAAAAGGCCACGACCAGAAGGCAGTGACAGAGTTCCTCGAACGGCCAAAGCAACGATTGCTCGTTTTCCGCGAACCAATTGTTGAGAGAGAGAAAAAGAGAGAGGACCATCCATTGGCATTCAGCATTCTGTGGCGGTTGCTTCATCACTTGAAAACAAGGCAAAGCTAAACCGAACGACGCGCTGTCACCCCCACAACTTCTACCAAACAGTTGAGGAGGAGATGGATCCTTTATTGTATACGACAAATCAGCAGCAAGAAGGGAACAACCACATTGCTGCGGAGACCTTGCAGTTTGCTTCGAACGATTCGGCGGCGGGTGTGGACCATCACGATTTTTCCTTGTCCAGTGACGAAGACGACGGAGCCTGGAACAACAGTGGTTTCGTAGGAATCACTGGCAGCACGTCCCTCCTTTCTTCGCGGCCCGAACAGCCCATGCCCTTCGAGGCACACAACAACAACAAGGTGGTGATTCATGAAACCAAACCCTTGCTCTTGAAAAATCCGCACAAACCGTTGGAAGCCGGCATTTCACCCACTTCGACCACGGCTCTGTCCTTGCCGCAAAAAGAATTGCAAGCCTCCTTTGAACAACAAGCGCACATGACGACGACGACGACGACAAGTTCCGTGCCCACCAATCGCAGTGGTGGTGGTGCAGCCGGTCCTCCCGTGGTGTTGCGGTCCGACAATCAATTGGTCGGCAGCAGTGTCGTGACGGCCACCACGGCCGCATCCAGCACCCAATTGCCCTTGGGAGGAGAGGACCCCGAAGCCTCGCCCTTGTCGTCGTCGTCCATGGTGGATTTGCAACAACATCCTGGTACGACGAATGGTCCACCGTCGGTGCCGCCAGTCCCCGATCCAGTGACATCTTCCACCAGCACCAATGGCAGTGGGAATGCCCTACCCGATCCGGTCTCCTCCACAGCATTGACGGTACGAACCTCGAGCACGGACTTGATCCCATTGGATTCGACAGCCCTGACGACCACTACGACAACGAATGCCGCCCCTGAAACTAGCACCGCCTTGACGACGACGACAACGACGAGTCCTTCGATTGCCACGGCACTGACGGAATTGCCCTTGTACGATCGTGACAAGGAACTGGATTTGTTGCGTCAAGAATATGCCTCCATGCTCAAACGAGCGGCGGCGCCGGGGGCGACGGGCCTGCGTCATCGCAATTTGACCTCCGTCATTTGCATTGCCGGCAAGGCGGGGACGGGCAAAACCTCCTTGGTTCGAGCCTTGATGGAGGCGGAAACCAAGGCGGCTGCAGCCGCCGCGGCCGAAGAACAGGATACCGTCACGTCTCCCGTGGCTCGTGCCGAAACGGATCGTTCGCCCTACTTTGTCTTGGGCAAATTTGTCTGGCCCACCACATCCGTGACATCCTCGCTCAAGGCCCGTCCCCATGTCCCCAACAGTGCCAGCATGGCGGCCGAACTCGCCAACAATACCAACAATAATAACACGAACGGCAATAACAATAGCAGCACAACCACGACACTGACAACGACGACCACCACCACCACAGCCGCAGCCTCGGCCGATACGACGCATTATCAACCCGCCTTGGCCCAATCCGTCCATCCCGAACAAGATCAACAACATGAACCCTACAGTGCCTTTGTCCTGGCCCTCGAACACTTGTTGGAACAAATTGAAGCCAAGGGACCGACTGTAACCGACAAGTTGCGCTCCCGGATTTTGCAAGCCATTGGAGGCCCCTCCTCGATTCCCGTCTTGGGAGAATTGTCACCCAAATTTGCTACCTTTTTGCAACAACCGCCCCTCGATCCAGCCAATCAGGTTCCGGAAGAAGTCACGACGACAACCAGTGCTGTTGTGGGAGGAGGAACTGAGGGTGGTGGTGGCACGAACCCGTATGGTCGACCCAAACCACGACCGTCCACCACCGAAAGTACCTTTCAGGCCATTCCCACGGCAGCCAAAAACATTCGTGTCGAACATCGTGTTCCACGGCTCAAATATGTGTTAAGACAATTGTTTCGAGGACTGTGTCATCACAATCGCAATCCCTGTGTTCTCGTATTGGACGATGCCCAATGGGCCGACCCGGAATCGCTCGAGCTGGCCCGCTACTTGCATTCCGATTTGGAAAATCCCCTCTTTTTGTTAATCCTCACGTGGAGGACCAATGACATTCATGAAGAAGAGTCTTGTTATACCGCCATGGGATCCAGTATTGGTATTTTTGCCAACGATTTGGTCCGACGCATCAACTTGCAAAACCTGAGCCACGATTCGGTTTCCGAACTCTTGGCGCGGGTCGTCGATCGACCCGTCAATGACGTGAAAATCTTGTCCAAGGTCGTTCATCACAAAACGTCGGGCAATCCCTTGTTTGTTCGCTTGTTTTTGGAATATCTCGAAAAGGAACTCTACCTCAAATGGCGGGCCCCGCGTCAAATTTGGGCCTGGGATGAACTCCGGATTGCCGATCTCAATATTTCCCACAACTTTTTGGGCCTTATAGTGGCCAAGATTCTGCGATTACCCATGTCGACCCGGGTCGTGTTGCAAATTCTCGCGTGTTTGGGACAAGCCTTTGAACCCGAGAGTGCCTGTACGATTATTGACAAGATTGATACCGTCGAACTCTTTGATGTGGCGCTCAGTCACTTGGATGCCGCCACCTGTATCGATGCCTTGGTACGGGATGGATTCTTGAATCGAACATCACCCTCGGCGACATTGTCGTCCTTTTCGCTTCGCACCACCTTTACACACGATCAAATACAAGAAGCCGCCTTTCAGCTCATTCCCAAACACAGTCGTCAACTCCTTCAATTACGCATTGGAGAACGATTGTTGGAACTCATGGAAGAACAACGATCCGAGTACGTGTCCTTTTTGGGTATTGACTTGTGCAGCAAGGGCATTGGCTTTTTGTCCAGTAAGGAACGCATGGGACTGGCCTTGTACAACTTGTTGGCGGGTGAAAAATGTCTGTCCAGGGCTTCCTTTTCCACCGCCTTGGCCTATTTTGAGTTTGGCTTGACATGTCTGCGCATTAGTGACTTTCTCAAGGGCAGACTGTCATTGGAATTGTCCTTTGGCGCCATGGAAGCAGCCTTTGGAGTGGACGATTTTGACAAGGTTCGCCTCCATTACGATCGCATCACGGGAAGTGGCACCACACCCGAAGATAATCTGCGGGCGCACGTCTTGTTGATTCGAGCCACGGGAACACGAGGATACACCAAGGAAGCATTGGATACAGGCTTTAGTGTCTTGAGGAGTTTGGGTGTCAAGACGGTCGTGGACATGTCCAACAAGGTGTCCTTGCTGATACACATGACCAAAACGAAAATGACCCTCCGCAAACAAACCGAAGATTCTCTCGCACAACTTCCCGAGATGAGCAGCACCAAATTTCGTCATGGTATGAGCGTGGTGGAAGCCATGATGCCCTTTGCGTACGAATACGACCAACGATTGTTCATGTGTCTGACCATGAAGATTGTCCGATGGTCCATCAAGTACGGTGTCACCAGTCAAACGCCCTTGGTATTTGCGGCTCTGGGAAGTTCTCCCACTTTTCAAAGCAAGGATATGAGACTAGCATCAGCTCTCGGTAAGTATCAATGCAGAAGGCGTTTTCTCGATCGAATGAGCAAGTGAAAAACTCACTCGAGTTGTCCACCGTGTAGGCAATGCGGCACTTCGACTTATGGAGCGATTTGGCACACGAGAAAATGCTGGAATGATTCGATTTGTGGTGAACAGCCAGATTCGATCATGGACGGTGGAACCACAAGTCGTCCACCGGAGTCTGGAGTCAACCTACCGCTCGAGTCTGGGAAGTGGAGACTTGTTGCCCGCATTTTGCAGTTTGGCAGCTGCCTATGCGGTTTCCTTCGATTGCGGGCAAAAGCGATTGGATGAAATGGAGTCCTTGGGGGGAACCTACAGTCTTGAGATCCAACAAGGCAGTTCTCCCGTCATTGCGGGTATCCACGACGCCACCTGGCAGCTCGTTTTGAACCTACGAAGCGACGCAAGGGATGTGAGATCCGAAACTGCACCAGGGCTTTCCATGACCAAAGATGAGGCGTTGAGCTATGGAAATGACTTTTTGGAGTTTGCCTTCTTGTCCAGAGACTTGCAGCTTACGTACTTCCTCGGCGAACACAAACGTGCGGAAGATATACGCAAACGAAGTGAGGTGGCTATCAAGAATATAACATCTTCTCCTCATCTCATTCTGCACAACGCCTACTGTGCCCTCAACTGTCTCATGCTCTGTGCATCTGGATCTGAACCAGTACGGAAAAACGCACATTACAAAGCGGCAGTTCAGCATGTCGCAAAATTGAACCATTGGATCAAGGACTATGGTTATCGCTTTGGAGGACATTTGATTAAGTTAATCCAGGCTGAATTCTCACGTGTTGAAGGAAGATATACACTGGCGGAGAAGAACTATCAAGGATCTGTGTGGGTGGCTGGTCGTCAGGGTAATCACCGAGACAAGGGCCTCGCCCACGAATTGGCTGGGCGGTTCTTCATCCGAGATCGAAAAGACGAAACGTGGGCCGCCTATCACTTTGATCAAGCTGTACAGGCGTATCACTCATGGGGAGCCACGCTTCTGGTAAACCGTTTGCTGGAGAAATATGGTGACGTTGTCTCGAGGGATCCAGCGCGGTCGGAAGTGAGCAGTCATCTCTTATCGGTACAAACCCACGACAGTTCCGTTGTGTAATCAACAAGCATTCACGTGAAGCGAAAGCGGGGATTGCACATGAGAATGTGTTGTTTGGACTGGCTAGTGTACTGTGTAACTTTTGTTTGTCTTTTTCCATGCGCTCACCAACATGGTTGTTGACTGTCTATTGAACAAAACTATCTGGATAACTTAAAGGTACGAGGGGTTTCTATAAGCACAGGACTTGTTTTACTCCTACTTATTATAGGTGCCTACCTGAAAGACAATCTATTTCTCTCCCCTATCGACCTCACATCATACAAGGGTTCGATAGCGATGCGATGATTCGAATTCGAAAGTTCCTACCTAGTCTATGATACGTGGGAACGTAATCTATTCGCTGTCCAACAACGAGTCATCGTAACGCCCTATGCCACTGCTTGACAGATCGTGATCCGACAACAATCCGCAACTAACCCAAATGGACAATACAATCTAGACTTGCGCTGCGCCCAGCTTGTTGGCAAAAGGGCAAAAGAAGCGGTTTCAAATATGCTTGACCATCATCCGTCAAATCGCGTAGTTGAAGTTGAGTTCCATTGAGGTGTAACTGCATGTTCTCAAGTACACCATCAAACTTGTCGGCACTGGGGCCCAACGCTGCGGCAATGACATTCTCAGCAGTGCCAGATTGTCCGCTCGCTTCATCATCGTCCTCGACTAGAGAAGAACAATACCGTTGTGGACTTCGAGCAAGCAACCTTGGAACAGCGTCCTTTGCTGAGACCCACCGATAATGTTTTGGACACAACAAGTAACTTGGGGCATAGTCCGACTTGTATTGCATCTTTGGATTTGCATGTAAATAGTATCCCATGTAATAATAGGGGAGACATAACACATCTCGACAATATTCAATTTCTCTGACAGCACAAAGCTTGCCAAGAGGAAGAATACTTTGCGAGAAGGAGGGATTGTAGAACAAGTAAACTGACGATAGCCCGCGAGGTAGGATATCCAAAACCCCAACTGCAATCAGCAATCCATTGATTCGATAGTGTTGGTGGTACGTCCCACCTGGAATATCATTGGTGTTGTTGAGTTTGGTTACTGACTGTTGTTGTCGTGTGGTACAGAATTGACTGACCACATAGTATTCACAAAACTTGGCCACAAAGTGAGATAACCGGAGCTGACGTTGCGGAGTCAGGTGGCCGTATTCATGCTGCACCATTTGCTGTATCTGATTCAACCAGAATGAATACTGTTGTTGTTGTTGTTGTTGGCCTTCGTCGCCAATGCTGTTTTTGGGTGGCAGTCCTTCTGAATACCGACTAGCAAGTACTGCCCATGGATTTCCTTGATCTCCATTGCTGTCTCTGAATTCGTCATTAGATGTCAAAAAGGCGTCAATATCATCATGAAAGGGGTCAGGGTCTTTGTGGACCTCGTGTTGGTAGCTCGCATATAATCTATGAACGGCTGGATCCAAGCAAGATTCAAAAGCATTCATGGTTTCGATAGTGATGGACCGATCCTTTAAGACAGGACCTTTTGGATTTTCTCGATTCCACCATTCCAACAAAACATCATGCGTTGATGCTTGCTGCTTTGGCGTCCGTGAAACATGACCAGCACCACCGTTGTTTTGTTCATTGCTGTCGCCAGCAGGACTGGAGGACGTAGAACTACCAGATGAACGTTTCTGTTGCTCCCAAAGACTGTTGTCAATCTGTAGGTACGCCACTACCTGCCCCGAATCTAAATGTGCGTCAATTTTGACCAGGGTGCACGGTGTCGTTGATTGTTTGTGGACCTCGAATCGCCGTTGTAACTCTTGAACTAAATCACGAACCAGTCGGGATCGGTCGATCGCCCCACGGCTACGACCCGAAATGGCAGCGCATATTGTGCAAACAGCAGTCCAGGGAGATGAGTTTTCGTTCTTGGATGAACTTTTCAATTGATCCGCTGCATTTGAGTTCGATTTGGATGGTGGTTCACGTTTGGAGCTGTGCCTTGGTTTCCGCAATTTGTACGACACGTTCGGAGGTATCAAGGACAAGCTCTCTGGCAACAGGATAGGTAGAGCTTCTCTTGTCCACGTTCCGAGCAGTTGAAGAATTTCGCTCTCATTGATCATAGTCTCTTCTCCTAAAAACAAAGAAGGCTGATGTTCATTGGATGTTGAAGATGCAGCTTGCCAGGATCGATTCGACGAAGATCGATGCTGTTTCTGCTTTTTCTTATTGGGAGAGGTGATATCCCCAGACAGTGGCTTGGATTTGTCTTGTTTAGTTGTTTGGTTTGATACTTGTTCTTGTTTGTGTCCACTTGGAGATAATTCCATAGTGCTCACCTTTCTCAAAAGTTTGCGTTGTGATTTGCTGGGAGCGAATTCCTGAACTGGCAATCTCATGGATAGCAGTGGGCAACAAGACGTCCAGTTGTAAGGTTTGTAAATGGCCGGTCCAGAACGACGCCATCCTTGATGAATAAGTTCTTCGTACCACGAAGGACTCAGGGACGAATTGGATACTAGAATGGTGTACGACTGACTACTTTCGGTCGATGGCCGATCCACCAGCCCTGCCCTTCTTCCTTGACAGTAGCCGCATTCACTCCAGGAGCTTCCAAACAAAACAATGGTGGTACGAGGGTACGAGTCAATCCCAACACGTCGCTTGTTGCCGTCGCGTTGGTTCTCTTTGATGGTTCGAGGTTGCGATTGGGATGATGTACTCCCAGAAACTACTTCATTTCTCCCCTCTGCCTTCTTCATGGAGAGTCCCCTGTCTCAGAGCTTCTAACGTTGGCACTACAGGTGGACCCCAAGCTCTATCTCTCGTAATCTCTTTGGACTTCGTCTTTGATTATCGTTTGTTCGGGGCAAATCGAACAAGAGAGAACACGTGTGTTGAAGGTTGAAATAAACTTCTCGGCTTCCGACTCAAGAGCGACCACAAAACTCTATGCGCCCTCGCGCCTCGCGTAGCTACTATCTATGTAGTATCATGGCCTTCTCAAAAGCCCTCTATTTGTAAGTCTAAGTACTAAGTACTCCTAATGGAGAATAGGAACCCCGTTCGCCTTCTCTAGGAAAACGACAATGATCATCTATTCGTACCTTCACATTAGTTTCGAACAACGATAATGGTGAGAGACATCATTGAATCCCAACTGATGGCATACAATTGCCTTTCCTATTGAAGGAGACACATCACTTCGGATTGGTTTTGGAGAGCTCTGTGTATGGAGAAGCAAAAGGGCGACGTATCGACTGAAGTCCATCCACCGTATCCTCATTTTGGTTTCCTCGTCTGAAAGCTCCATGAGATCCATCCAAAGTTGGCAGGCCAACAGCATCATGAACCATGAAGATCATGTTGTCACCACTTGGTTTCCAGAGTCAGGCTATCAGCTCACCCGGATCTCATATTCATATCGTCGATCCATAGCTTGAACTTGCCCATGTTGTCAAGATCGCCACTGATGGCATATGCTAGCTGACAACATTGAATTGGAAGTTGGAAGATCTTATTACTCGATCCCAAGAGAGCGTAGAGCGTTGTAGGTCGTAGCTCTTGTAGCGTTAAAGGAAAGGCGAAAGGCCTTCAGCGGGTCGAACTCGAGTTTTAAAGAGAATGCTTCCACCATGCTTCCTTTGACATCCAGCAGAACCGAGAACATAGAACATGTCCTTGGAGAATGAGACCGTGTTCGGATTTGCACCACGCCCATAACAACACCGGAGAAATAGGAAAGCATTACTCCCGGCTCTTCAGAACGCCTCGAAGTTCATAGCCATGTGAAGGCGTCTGTTGTCTCAGAAGATCTTTGGACTCTGGGGAGTTGGCGTTTCTCATCTATGCCGCTAGTTCCTCTAATTTAGAGGACGTAGTCCTCTTCGCTCTCTAGCTCCATAGCCATCCAAACAATCCGGGGCTTGCCTTCTTCTTTTCAGTAGCGGGACTGGAATATTCCAGCACTTCGTGCTCCGTATAGGTAGCTAGGAGTAATACAATAGACAATATATTGACCAGTACTACTCATAGTTCAGATCTTCCCACTCCTCAGAGAATTGGAGTTCTTCTGCTTCGAAGGAGTTCAATTGACAACACGTGACATCACCCTGTGGAATACAGGGACATAAAATAATTATAGACAAAATAAATAAATCCATATTCTGTCGCAGACATCTGCTTTCTGCTTCGAATAATCGTTTCATATTCCTTATCCGCTCTGCACAAATGCGAACCTGATACTTATTGGAGCTTGTGATTTTCATTGTGTACGTATTGTTCTCTTTAGTACTGTTGAAAGGATTCTACTTCCACGAATATTTCCTCCGCGCCGTCACATTTTTCTTGATTCTCGACTCTTTCAAAGCATCAAGCAAGTTCTGGAACTGATAGACACTCCCTTTCAGAGACTAAAAAATGCTCTGGATCCTACATTATCATGCAGATGAACGACATTGCCAGCACCAAGTCGAGTGAAGGGGAAGACGAAGACGATATACGTTCTTTAAGCGGTGATGGTGGGGACACTTTTCATAGCTCTGCAAGCTGTCGAGAGGCCGATGATCCACTTCGAAGTGAGAATGAAAGAGGGTCGGGAGATGGAGTAGAAGCTATACCCTTGGAATCAGACCTCACAAGTCATAGCTGGGCAGCTTCCGAAGGTTCTCAGAGACATGATACAACGATAAGAGCTGTTCCTCAAGGCGACTTGACAAGGCCAACCCAAGCTGAACAGAGACACTCCTCATGCGAAACTCAACGTGACAAGAGAACTGCCAAAGCAAGAAAACCCGAAGGCATGAAGAAGTGTCCTTCAGGACGAGGGAAACCAAAGGCGGATGATGATCCCGGGCCTGGAGTCCGTCAAGAAACGACCCCTTTCAAAACACCTGGCCAAGACGGCGTCGAAGTGAACAAAGCGGAAGAACTTCTAGAGGCAAAACGGGCCTCTAATCGGCAAAACGCAGCACGTGCTCGTAAGAGGGCCCGAATTCATGTTCATGATATGCAGCAAACGGTTTACAAGATGGCTGCGGAGATTGCCAACCTCAAGACTGATAATGCAAATTTGACAAACCAGATACAAAGTCTTACCCAGGAAAACGAAGCCACTTCCCGCGCTCAAGCATCATTCTTAGGTCCAAGCTCACAAAGATTCATTGCTCCTGTTTCAGTCTTTTATGGGCAATCACAGCCAGCACGTAGTCAACAACAATCATCGTACGATCTACTCATGACCCTTCGGCGTCAACATCAAGAACAAGAAAGCACAGGATGGCTTCTTCAAGAGCATCCAAGGTTCATGGGACAGCCTCAGCCATGGATGAATGTATCCCATAGTCGTGAAACCTCAAGTACAAGCTCAGCTCAATTGCGACGTGGAAACAATGCATCGTCTCCCCCAAATTTTGGGAGTCTACTACAGCTTCTGAACCAACCTCACCAAGTTTCTAATCTCCAAGCACAACTAGAATACGACCATCTAAGAATACAGCAAACACAACAAGAGCAATTACAGCAACAAATACCACAGCAAATGGTGAGAAACAACGCCCCTAAAACAACCTCCACGTGGCTAGCAGAGGTTCTTTCGAAGAAGTTTTACGAGCAGCGGACCAAAGACTAAGAAGAGATCAGCATGATGCCCAAGAACGATCGAATGATTCGAAACAACGAGGCAAAGCTGATCGTAGACGATCCTAGGGTAGACATCCTCTCATCCTTGCTTCAGAACTGAAATTGCCTTAAAAGCTGGTTCCGTCTCGGACGAGAGGCTGCCAAGAGATCGGCCAATAACCTGTCGAGTCCGAACGAGAAGTCTGGCTAGTAGTCATAACACAACCTATCCTAGTTAATCATTGCCTTGAAGCAGATAGTGTTGACAGTCCATAGCTAAAACCCGAATTTCGACAATGGCTAATTTCACTAGTATCTGTTACGACTATGGACTATGGATCTGTGGACGACTAGGATGGATCTGTGTAGTCAACGGAGAAGAGTTTCTCTCCGTTGTTGATTGCAAGTTGTGAGACGATGAGGATGACACGGAAAGCACGGCCATGGGACGCAATGTCATGCCGCCATGTTTGACGCAGACAACCCCAGTCCTTGAAGCGCTTGTTGATGGTTTCTTGGCGGCTTCGGACTCGTTGTTGCATTTTTAGATTGTCTGCTGGATTGCTGAATCCAGCTGGGCACTTGACAAACTCAGGATGTTCGCCACGGTAGCCATCATCAGCCTCGACCCTCTCATTGGGGTCGAGGTGTGACAGAAGACAGTCACGGAAAATTGTGATGTCGTTGTGGCTGCCAGCAACGTAGGGCCCATTCAACCACACGACATCCCCTGTCAAAATACACAGCCCAATTTCATATCTGAGGGCACTTTTCTTGAATTTGTGGCTGTAGAACTTGCGTCCGTTCTCAGCCACCCGAAAGTCTGTCCCATCAACACTAATGAGGCAGTCATTCCCTTTGTCTAGCTTATAGCGGTTTTCCCACACTATCTGTAAAGCATTCTTGGAATGTTAGACAATGAAACAAAAACAAACAAAAACGACTGTAGGGAGACTTACCACTTGACTTTCAAGGCGGACAATGGCATCAATGAAGAGCCATGTCCATTTCGAGAACGTGTTCCTGTTGACACCACCAGCCAGAGTGCACAATACTCGTTCCTTTGCATACACCCGAAGGAACATGAGTGTCCAAAGAAGATGGGACATTGTTCCTGACACAGGCACCGAGTCGGACTCCACAAGAGCGCACCACAAATTCAAGCAAACAAGAATGCCACACCCAAAATACTGCCGAAACATCCGCTCCTCACTTTGGACGGTCCCCTTTTTACGGTGGAACAAAAGGGAATCGTTGCTCCAGATCAACCGGGCATGGTACAAAAAGTCTTCAGGGTTTGGGGCAGACCAGCGTTGCCGCTTGTTCCCCTCGGCATTCGACGGAGCCATGATGGACAGTTTTTGTGAGAAATCTTGAGGACGAGACACGACTTTTAGGTAGAAATCGTACCTTTCACGATTCACGCGAGCATCGATTTCTCCTTTCTACTTCTACTAGGGACTACAACTGTGGATTAGGGACCGTTCCCCACCGAAAAATTTGAACGGATCCATGTTGATTTCGTTGATAGTGTTACATAGGCAGATGACTATTCATTCGTGACCAATATAAGACCACTCTCTAGACCTGTCATATTGACTTAGCACGTACATGTCCATTACAGATTAGACAAACAACCGATTAAGCGTAAGAAAGCGGGCCGGTCAGTTGGATGGCACGTGTCCATAATTAATTTTGGTCCTGATGTCAGAAATCTGGTCCCGATCTCGGAATTCGGGTCGATCTCGGAATTCGGGCCAGATCTCGGAATTCGGGTCGATCTCGGAATTCGGGCCAGATCTCGGAATTCGGGTTTTTACTCTGAAATAAAGTATACTTTGGTCGGAATTCGGGTCGATCTCGGAATTCGGGCCAGATCTCGGAATTCGGGTCGATCTCGGAATTCGGGCCAGATCTCGGAATTTGGGCTTTCCGTTGAACGGACCAATTATGTTTTTTCAGTTACCGCGCCTGCTTGCAATGCCGTGTGACTGCGAGAGGGAAAGTCAACTCGTTTCTGATTGCAAGCATGACAGTCACACAAACACAACGGAGTGCTCAGAAGAAGAACTTCACGTCGAAGTCTCGCAATCTCTTGCCATCATAAATTTTGTCTCAATGAAATGAAAGTGGTGCTACCGACCGACAGAGTACCTGCTTGGAGTAAGAAAGACGACGCCAAGCTCGCTGAACTCTTTCGCAAGGGTCCAAGCCACGGTGGAATTTCAAGCAACGACACGTCCGTTAACACTGCGAAGAAAGTTCTTCTCACTCACTTTCCCGAGCGCTGCAAGCCCGACGTCCACAAGGCATACAAGAATTTTGGCCCTCTCTTTCGCGAAAAAGCCAGAGCCTGGAATATTAACCAGACTTTGACAGGGGCACGGAAAGCCCGAGCTGGTAAACGACGTAAGTGCAAGTGTCCATTGTTGAAAGTTGCTTCATGATTCTAACTACTTTCTTTCTTTTGTTATAGAATCAGCTGTTGCTGCTGAAGAGCAAAATCGCCTAGAGGTTAACAACCTTGTCGAGGACGAAGCCGAGGAAGTTGAAGACGGAGACTACAGTGGGGCTGAGGAGGAGGAGGACATCTCCATTGATCTTGAAGAGGCGTCAGTTGAATCTGGTGCAGCAGAAGAAGAGGTAGAAGACAACAACAGCGAAATCAACAGCTTCAGCATGGAGGAGGCGGTTCAAGCGTTCAAAAAGATGGGCCTCACCCCGGCCAAGACACCTAAGAAGGGTGGTGGTGGTGCTGCTTTCAAGGAACTGGTAGTAGCGGCTTCATATCCCTACTGTGCATCTAAGTTTGAGAGTTCTAATACTCTGTTCTGTTCTGTGGACATGTGTGTCCCAGGAGGGTCCACGAAGACCTACACTCCGGGGCTGGTGGATGATGGCATGGCAGTCCAGGTCGATTCTGTTGTGCCAAGCTATTTCTTCCAGAAAGGTCGACTGTTGGCGGCGCATCCTGATCTTGGGCAAGAGGACCATAGGGTCACAGAGTTCAAGCAACTCTGTGACCGGGCCAAACAGGAACATGCAACGTATGAGGGTGGCAAACCAAAGTTTGTAGCGAAGCAGAAAATCAAGTTACCTTTCAAGTGTGTGAAGGAAGATATGCAATACGAACTACAAGCCTTCACTTCGAAGGACAAAGACTTCACCAAGGAGCACAGGGGTGCTGCCAAGATGTTTGTTTTCTCGATACTCCTCAAGGCCGCCAAGCAACCGGAACGAAAGCGTGCAAACCAAGGCACTGCACGGACCATCGCCCCTTACAATGATTCTGATGACTCCGATGTCCAAGATGTGGATGAGGATGAGATGAGTCATGATGGTGACTACCAGAACTGAATTTTGACCTACGAGAATGTCGCCTCCCCTAAATCTTGGTGGAATGATGTTTGGACTAACGACCTAGCCTTTTGGGACATTGACGAGACCTAGGACGAGAAAGGCTAGCTTACGTAGATAATCGATTAGTAGTGCAATCCGAGACGGAACAAGCTTTTAAGGCAATTTCACTAGAGGAGTATGTATTGTGCTTCAAAATATAGGTCTACCGAAAGAGAGTTGCGCTCATATAGTGGTCGCAGATACAAGATACCCCGCGTCTGAATCCGATCATGTCGAACTCCGGGTCTGTTCTCGCAGTGGTGTCGTCTCATTGTCATGTCGACGCACTCCATTGTAAAGATTCTTTCATCGTCATTTCGCGAGACGATGAAGTCCATTCCGCTTGTTTGTCTATCGACTGCTGCCCCCGCTGCCAATCCTAGAAGCAAAGGGACTTCACGGAAATTTCGGTTTATCGAGTACGGAAAAGCGATATCATCCAAAGAACTTGGAGGACCAACGATTTCCTGCGATGGTCGTATTGCTGGCGTCTCATTGGAGCTGACTCACTGGAATGGTAATGAAACTCCAGAAACGTACTATGCGGATACGTCCACCGAAATGGCACTCAAGCTTCCACCAGATATATTTGAGGACGCCACAGTTGTGAACAATCACTTTGATACAGATGGTGTCTTGTCGGTGTTTGCCTGTCTACATCCAGATATAGCTCAAGAGGATAGCGACTTGCTTGTGGAGGGAGCTGCGGCAGGCGACTTTGGAGAATGGATCTCTGATCGAGGAATTCAACTAGATGCGACCTTAGAAGCCATTTGTCAGTTGGACTGCAAAGGTGATGACGCCCTTGCCTACGAAAGAACAATCAAGGAGATGCCAGATATTCTGAATGATATTGCTCATAACGAAGGGGCAGCGT
Organism: Epithemia pelagica; assembly: GCA_946965045.2. NCBI lineage: Eukaryota > Bacillariophyta > Bacillariophyceae > Surirellales > Surirellaceae > Epithemia > Epithemia pelagica. Next base: position 3,431,206 of record OX337231.1, on the reverse strand, counting down.
ATGAATCTTTGTGGAAACCTGCACTGGATGATGCTTACAAGAGTATGGAATCTCTGCAAAAGGGCGAATCCACAATGGAGCGAACAGAGTCTGGACTGATTCTATCCATCGAAGCAACTGGAGAAACCAAAAACAATTCAAAGAATCCTCAGTGGCTGTCCTCTTTCGCGTTACACCGTGGACTTGTAGAACGTGGATGGTGGGAGTCAGCAAACTGAATCGTACGGGCTGTGCCTCACGAAAATGGTCTGTCGTTCCATTATCGGTACGAGAAACCAGGACACGGTTGGGTTCATAAACTGTCGAGCCGACGACCCATTCCACCCGTGCCCTCTGACCTACAAAACCAAATGGTAGAGGCCTTGGAGAAGCAAGGTGTATTGCATACTAGCCATTCACAAACAGAGAGCCTTTGGAAGAAAGGGGGTCCGTCCTTGGTTACAATTTGTCAGACGACATGCGCAATCAGTGTTCCACCCATGGAAGTTGCTTCGTTGGTGGGTGAGAAGGAAGAGGCAGCAGGTGCTCTCAAATGACAAGAGAGCTCTTTGAAGGATCTACTTGGAAATTTTGATTCGGAGACTCCGGTTCCAGCAAGTATAAACTATCTGCACAATAAGTGTGTAGTTACAAGAGATTAGGTTTTCTCGAGAACCACTTCTATTTTATACAATTTGGACTCGTCCGATCATCCAACCGCACGAAAAAAACAAATGACAACATATGGCTCGTTTTCGTAGACCGCGTAAGAGCAGCTTGTTGAACGACTTGCATTGGTTGGCCTTCATGATTTGGATAGTCGTTGTGCGTTGATTCTCATGACAAGGCGACAAAAACTTGAGCAACGCTGTCCAATACTTTGAGATAGTATTCTGATGGAAGCAACAAGCGCTATTTACATTGCGTATGTCATGCTGTGACGACGCTCCACTTGCACTTCTCCTCGAACACTGTCATTCGTTGATTTGGTGGTGACCCTGTTTCGTTTGGAAATGGACATGGAGTTTCTTGCCACCCTCGTCCACTTGTTCAAAATGCCAGGACGACGGCGTCGTGGACTTCTGTCGAACAATCGCTCGTTTCGACAAGAAAAATGATAGTCTCTAGAGTGATGACGGCTATGAAAATCCATCCAGGTTTCTCCTCGAACTTGACTTCGTTTGCAATGATGGCTGTTGTCGTAGTATAAGTTTTCATTGGTGGGAGATTTCTCAAATCGATTCATGTTCCGTTCTGATATCCAGCTATCTGATGACCAAAGGCTACGTCCATCCTTGGAGACATACATTTGCGTTGGCGACTCTTCAGCCAGATCATCATTTAGGAGACTGACGCTGGGCTCTGAGTTTCTTCGTCGCATTATATTTTTGGACGAAGGCAAGGACGGTTGTCGGAATCTCCGGCCAGAATTCTCTGCTTTGGGTGATGACCGTTCGGTATCAGGTGAGACGGCTCTCGTCGAGCGATCTACTTTCGACTTTGGGGACGTATGAAGATTGCCAGACATTGCCGATATTCGTGCACCAGAGGGTTGCTTACTATCTTTTCCTATCGTTTTCCTTACTTGCATCGTTATGGCAGCTTCGTCTCTCCTCATCCATGCCAAACCATTCTTCCAGAACCCTACCTTACTTGTGACGATGGATATAAGTTTGCAAACAAACGACGACATTCGAGGGAGGGGTTCGCGGTTCTTCGGTCGAGCGAGAGTTCGAGGTGAACATGCAGGTTCCGATTGCGTGAGACGAGAACCCAACGCCCGGCGGTGGACATGCCAAAGATCGCGCAAGAAACTCCTTTTAATTAAATGATAGCGCGCCCGTCGAAAATCGGCCTGCGTTATGGGGGACCTGGGGGAAGTTCGTCCCAGTGCACACAATGAACCCCAAACACCCAGAAAGCAAAAACCAAAAGCGAGTAAGATGTGGAAGTAAGATGAAAAGATCAAGGCTGAGAATGAACTTCAGCACCACTCATTGCAGTACTATGATCTATGATCCAGCATCTGAAGTTAGCATCCCGCGTCTGTTCTGTAAAATCGTTTGTGTGACAATAGGAGGCAGAATAAAACCATCACTGCTTCGTGTACAAAGGAATAGCAAAGCCGGCAGAATTGTATATAAAAGCTTTGATAAATGCATCAAAGTAGGACACCATTTTCTCGTCATAGTGATGTGTCGTTTCAATCACAGGTTGCCGGTTGTTGGTTGATGGATCCCGAATAGTTTAAGTGGCTCGGAATTCTCTGGAATCGACGGATCATACGAAAACCACGCAAACCAAAAAGAACTTCTAAATGCTTCCAATACGACTGCACAGGCAACTACAGGAAACAACTAGGAGCACCTTTCTAGGTACGACTTGTGCCGGAATTCTTTTTGGATCCGATCATCCTGCTCGAGCTATTCCGTATGATTTGGTATGAGTCGTTGGATTCCACATGGGCGTTTGTAGTCGGACGACATTGTGGCGCTCCTTTGGAACGTAGTCGTATTAAGGAAGATATCTACGCAGCAAGCGCTTGACAACATCATGCTCCAAGAAATTGTCCTCGAGCCATAGACACTAGAAACGAGGGATCTCCCCCTAAACTCGTTGTCGCTCTTCGCAATGTGGCATACCCCTGTTTCAATTAGCTTCTATTGCATCAATTAGTGTTACACATCTTGTCTAGAATAGCATGTGGCCAACCAAGTCGTTGGACCAACCATTTGTACGAAATTGAGCGTCAAGTGTTTTATTCATAACGACAATCGTTGTCGAACTCTTCTGCTTGGATTAAAAATATCATCGTCACCATTCTGCTGACTCGTGGCATCGCTGTGTTGCGGAAATGACCTCGATCTCTTGAGTGATACAGAATCTATTGTGCCATCCTCCTCCACTGGTCTGACTGTGTACGCATCACGATAATCTTGTACGGCTTCGGCTTGAGCCAGTTCACTGGCCCACCGTGTACAACGAAAGGACAAATCGGCCAACCGTTCGGGAGACAATCTAGATTGTGCTCGAACGACGCACTTGGTGGCCAAGTATCGTCTTCGTTGCCGTTCCATGCAGACTCGAGATTCCAACCCACGCGTTTGTGCACTAAAGGCCATGGAACAAGCATGATTGTCGTGCGTGTCCTCTTTTGGCACGGTCGGACTAGTAGAATGGATACCAGCTTGTTCGCATTCTTGGGCTGCTGCGACCGATACTCGAACTCGTAGATCTCGACACATGATTCGTACTTCATCCCGAAAGACGGCCAGTTCGGCGGCATTGTACCAAATTTTGTCCAAACGATCATCCTCCGAATCTACTTGTTGTGGCTCGGCCGCAATGATTTGAACCATGGAAGTAAACGTTACGTTCTTTTTCGAACTTTTCATGTCAAAGTGAAGCGGAGATGGCTGTGATGGCTGAGTATAATAGGCAAACGATTGTTGGTATGCCATTGCAGCTGGGGAATGGTAAAACTGTGGTGACGACGACGAGCTTGTGGCTGGTTGATGATCATGATTCATGATAATGTAATGAGGACCCCAAGCAACTACCGCCGTCATTGATACACTTTTGTACTTCTCTTTCGAACAATTTGACAGTCTTTCTTGTCCCTGGATTGTGATTTTGTGTTGTTTTTGGAGATTGATTACCAGGAGGAAAAAAAGTTGGCTTCTTGTGTGGGTGTGTTGAAGATTGGCAGCGCCCCAAGAACTTTGTAGAACAGAGATAAGGTTTCCATTGTCTTCCTTGGCGGGTTGCGCTAAATTTTTGTCTTTTTTTAGTGTGGTGTGCGATGTAATTTTATCTGTGACTGGCTGGGCTGCCTGCCGGAGCGTGCGCGAAAGATGCATTGCTCCTTGGTATTCGCGGTGGCTATGTGGTTAGCGGAAGGCCAACTGGTAAGTGTAGGTAGGTCATCGGACGGACTCCTCCATGTTATTGTCAGCTTCCGAGCAATAAAGTAACAAGTGAAAACCGAATCTCTATTCAAGGCTTCATGCCCAGATCAAAAACTACCATTACATGATCTCTATATCAACTAAGGAGTAGAAGGAGTACATCTACCTAGGTAATATTCTCTGCTTGAGAAGCATTGTCATCTCGTTGGTTTGGTGGATTATTATTTTGGATTCCATGAGATGAGAGAGGACACTGCATCCCGTGCCTTTCGCACCTTTACTGCCAGGAACGCCTTGGAAGTGGTTGTTGCCGTCAGTGCCGCACGTTGGCCGAGGCTACGGTTCCACTTTGGACAACGTCTGTTTGGTGCTTCCTCAACTATCTTAGAATGTAGAGTATATATAATACTCCTATATATAAAGTTTATCATGAACAATATCTACCTTGGAACTGTCCACTCGCGCGTGGGAAGAGAGTCTCTCCCACTCGAGTCCACATTACCCGTCTTCCAGCCAACCAAGTCTCCATTTCAACTAGCCTTCTACCTAGGTAGTTAGGCATATTGGACACGCATTTGGTTGGTTCGGAATTCAATGGATCCAGTCACGACAATGACGGGATCTCCCGCCTTGCACAAGCCGGTACGGACAAAGGATTGGACCGTCGTTTCAATGGCTGTTTCCATTTCGGCGCCCAAATCCTGCACCAACACGGCCGTGGCACCTCGCAAGACGCCACAGGATTGACGAGCGACCCGCGTCGAGGCGGTAATGACATAGACGGGGACGGAGGGTCGGAATTTGGCCACCAAGGTGGCCGTATTGCCCGTGGCACTGCAGACAATAATGGCCTTGGCGTACACATCAATGGCTGTTTTGACGGCTGAACTGGCAATGGATTCACTGGTGGACAGGGATCCTTGTGCGGCGAGGGTCGAGTTTCGGACGGCTTGGTAGAGCAAGTTGGTCGTTTGAGCGCCTTCGGCTTCGGTACAGGTTTGACTCATAATGGTAACGGCGGCCGTGGGATGTTCTCCATTGGCCGTTTCTCCCGACAACATGACACAGTCCGTTCCATCCAAGACGGCATTGGCGACATCGGAACATTCGGCCCGGGTGGGACGAGGATTGACAATCATGGATTCCAACATTTGCGTGGCCGTCACGACCGGCTTGCCGGCAATGTTGGCCTTGCGAATCATGTACTTTTGGGCCAAAAAGACTTTTTCGGGAGGAATTTCCATGCCCAAATCGCCACGGGCCACCATGATGCCATCCGTGACCTTGAGGATTTCATCGTAATTTTCCATGCCTTCTTGATTTTCAATTTTGCAAATAATCTTGATATCCTTGCCGGCTTCGCCCAAGATTTCCCGAATCTTGTGGACATCAGACGCCTTGCGAACAAAGGAGGCGGCAATAAAGTCAATATCATTGGGGATCCCCCAATGGACAATATCATGAATATCCTTTTCCGTCAAGGTGGGCAAATCGACGACCACACCGGGCAAGTTCATGTTTTTGCGTTCGCCAATCGAGGCATTGTTTTCGACCCGGCACGTGACTTCGCCATTGGGTTCGTCCGTACTGAGCACGGTCAAGACCAAACTGCCGTCGGCCACCAAAATTTGTTGTCCCGTCTGGACACTCTTGGCCAAGGAGGAATAACTGCAGGCCAACTTGTGTTTGTCACCCTTGAAGGAATAATCCGATGTCAAAATCAAATTCTCCCCCTTGGTCAATTGAATCTTTTTGCCCTCGGCGAAGAAGCCCGAACGAATTTCCGGACCCTTGGTATCCAACATGACGGCTGTCTCACAAGAACCATACAAAGTGAAGGAATATAAGTGAGAGACAAACATTGACAGTCCACATGAAATTAAAAGACATACGACGACCCAAACTAAAGGCCAGTCGTTCGACGGCATTGCAACAAACGAGGCCAAAGATCCTGGAACTGAATCTGGTACTGCCCCTTTTACAATCGCTCCTCCATAAACACAGATATACAGATAGACCGCAACGGACACGTACCAATTTGTTTCTTTTGATTGTCGGCGGCTTGTCGGAGTCGATCGAGGCAAGCCTTGTGTCCTTCATGGTCGCCATGCGAAAAGTTGAAGCGGGCGACCGACAAGCCCGCCTGAATCAATTCTTCCAATTGCGGCACTTCCCAACAGGCCGGTCCCAAGGTACAGACAATTTTGGTTTTGCGTGTGGAGGTATCCGTCTTGGACAAGATTTGATCCAAGGAAATATTGCCACCCCGCAATTCCGGACCGACCGCATTCAATTGAGACGATTGAGTTTTCAAAGTGGACGACGACATGATGGAATAATAATCAAGACGGTTGTAGTGGAAGAGTATAAGAAGGAGGGAGATTCGTTCCAAGAGACTTGCAGGAAAGACACTATCGAATGCAATGGCGAGCAGAAAATGCAAAGCTTTGTCGTTCTTGTGCAAATGTGATGTTTGGATACGGATGGATCAATGTCCCGATGGGCGCGAGAGGATTCTCGCCGGAAAGGCAAACAGACAAAGGTTCCGGGTGGTCCGGACCGCGGCACGACCACGACCTGCGATTGGCTACAAGCTGGTTCACGTTGCGAAGTGCATGAGTTTTTCAGAGTGGGAAATTGTATACTACACTTTAGCCTACAGTACCCCAGCGTTTCGAACCAGTTACTTTTTCATGCTCCTCACATTTTGTCGCGCACATATCGTAAAATGCAAAATGCAATAACCACAAGTGACCGCTTCATGCGACAATGGCCAATCCGCGGGCGAAATGCGAAGCACCACCCAACCTAATCGATAGGGTAGATATGAAAGTAGTAGGAAATCATAGGGGTGTCGCGCATTTCGACCTGTAGTTCAGTCTCCACAAGTAGTGAACGTATTTCCACTGCTGAGCATCGTGGACAATCATTCTCCATCTCCTTAGCTGTGCCCATAAAAACAAATTTAACCTACTTCGTCTATTAGTTGCAGCAGTTCTTGTGCTTGCGGCCATGAATGGCATCGTATTTGCCCAAACATCGGCCGTCCCATTGTCATTGTCATGGGTGCTGTGCTCTGTGCTGCGGAAAATCACTATAGCATTTTATGTACGATTTTTTTGGGTACAGTCTTCTACACCAATATACTCATGCACTACGCAACGTGAACCAGCTTGTAGGCGATGTGGCAGACCGCAAAAGGGGGCGAATCTTGAAATACCCCAAGAATCTTGGATGTAAGAGGTTTTTGTTAACTGTCCAAATGGGGGATATCAAATGATACCATCGAACGCCCCCTTGCATTTCGGGGGGACGATCGACCGACGTCGCCACCTCGCATCCCGTCAGAGAGACGTCATATAATCCATCATGGATCATGCAGGGAGAGAGAAATGGACGGATCTGGATCTGTGATGGTGACTGCGAGATTTTTACAAACTTGGTAATGAGAGAGAAATCGTGGAACGGTCTTTGTGTGACCAGTGTTGTGGGATGAGTGGGACTCGCTGATCGATAGACCAGCACGGCGGTCATTCATCCGTCTCTGCAATTGCATCATTGCATCCTCCTCATCTCCACCATCATCCGGGAGAGAGGATGATGATGCAGTCGCATTCCAACCATTGATGGAGCAAGAGTCCTATCGGAGCCATTCGTTCATGACTCAATCACACCCTCACATGCTATAAGAAATGTGTGTAATACTATAGACCATCAGTGAGACACAGTTTTGGAGTAGCATACCTACATCCACAAAGACTCCACCACCCTGCCGTCTGTCGTCCACAATGATGATGATGATGAGAAAAGCCCTTTGCATCGTCCTATTGTTCTTGCAATGGTTCCCCCACACCGTATCCTTTGTTGTTGTTTCCAAAAACGTCGTCTCGTCGATTCATCCTCCCACCACGGGTCGTTCGGTCAGTCTCCCTGCTGCCAAGCAACAACCACAAGAACCAGAACCACAACAAGAAAAAGAAGATGATGATTTAAAGTCTCAAGCTCAAGAATTGTTGCGTCGTGCTCAAGAAATTCGGGCCAGTCTCCCCGACGAACCAACCAATGCCACAACAATGACGACTCCAGCACCACCCGTTTCGGAATTTCGAGTGGATCCCTCGTCAGCGGCCATTCCTGGAGAGGGGTATCGATTGCATGTCAGCATTGGTCGAGAAGAAGGAACGTGGATGGATGCTCGTTGGGGTGCCAGTGGAAGACGGATTGACTTTAGTTTGGATGTCTTGTTTTGTACGCCACAATCATCAACACAGGACCAGGACGACGACCAAAATGACAACGACCAGGAGCCGTGGAGGCCGCAACCCGACATGGCCTCGCGCATGGTCCCAGACAATTTGGGGGGACGACGATCGGCTACCTGGCGACTAGTGACTGCACCATACGCCCGACTCCAACAAGGATTTGATCGCATGAAACTCACGACCGTCGAAGGAGCCTATCGAATCGATGGAGGACGTGGGGGTGGTGCCCAAACGGCACGCTTTTTGGTTTCCGTAGAAGGGACACCCGAAGAACGGGGCGGACGATATGGGTACGTACATCGTACGGGGTGGTGGTCGGTTTTGGGTTGCCAGCAGAGAAAATGGCTCGGTAGTATGACTCACACACTGGATTTTGCTTGTGGTACTCGACCCACCCACCAACCAATACTATGCACAGCGACATTTTTGTTCCTCGCGGATGCCTCTACTTTTCATTGCCGTGTTTTGGAGACATTTCCCGCCTGTCGACCAAAGAAGGACCTGTTACGGTGCGACAAATGGGATGGCACACGGGATGGCGTCGAGAAGAAAGTCGTATTGTGGGAACGTTTCGGGCCGTACCCATGGCCAAGGCCTTGCAACAAGACAGCTTTTGAGTCCAAAGAGACTTGGTCTGGGTGATTGTGGAGTCCAGCAGAAGAAGAGTGAGATTTGAGATCTTGGTGCAACCAATGAGTCGCGGATATAAGTCGCGTAAAAGTGATGATGAGTCGCCCGAGCGCGCCGTGATGTGGAACGTGCCGCGCCGTACTGATTGACTCGAAGTACCTGGCATCGGATGATCTTCACATTATTTTGGCGATCCCCACAAAATAAAATTCGAGAGAGAACAAACGACACACACAAGAATGACATAGAGGGTGCACACCAACAACAACGTCGTTTGAAAGTCACCACCACCAAGACGACCACACCACTTTTGGCTGTTGCTCGGGAAGGACCCATTTCCTCCTCCGGCATTGTAGGTAGTAGTAGTATCATCATGAAACTCTTTGGTTCGTCGAACCGCCAACAGCAAGACTATCGGCCGGTTGTGGAAGCCGAAAAGGAAAATGAGCATCCAACGTCGTCCATTGGCATGTTTGAATCGGTACGCTTCATGGCGGCTGGCATGATGAAGCACAAACGGTCTGGACTGAACCGGTACGACTCCATGGAAGACAAGGACAACAAGCACACGACGACGAAAAAGCCGCTTCCGTCTTCCTATCCAGGAGTCAATCGGAGTTCATCGACCGAAAAGACGGGCGTCTTGACCTTTGCCACCAGCATTTCTGAATCTCTGTCGGAAGAATTTAGCAATGCCTTTCATCATACCCTCAGTTATTTTGATCCCACGACGCAGCAGCAGCATCCACGACATGATTCACCGACGGCGACTGAAGGGTCGATTGAATTTGCCACGGTGGACAATGACACGGAGGACGACGACTATGGAGACTTTGCCAATACGGCAGCCATGATGACCACATCGTTGGCGGCACTCGAAACATTGCACCAACAAGAACAACCAGACGACGACGACTTGGAGGAAGCCTGTCCCCAATTGACGGCTTCCAATGACAGTTCGACCATGACAGAGGAACAACCAAAGGGTCCAACGACGAAACCCACCGTCTTTAGTTTACATCCCTCGGCCGGTCGTCCCTTGGACGACAACAACAACAAGGCGGAACAGTCCGAAGCAAATTTACTGGTGCAAGATTTGAACCAGGTGGAACAAGAATACAAAACGATTGCCCAGCACATTCGTGCCGTCGACCGAGCATTGACGACGGCCAAAACCTCATTGGAGCAGTCGAGATCCGAGGAGACGGCTGCCATTGTGAAGGAGTCTCGTTCGGCAGCAGGTCCAACGCCATTGGAAAAAACCACAAGAATGGATGGGATGAATCAAAGATCCTCCTCCTCGAGCCACTCCATGGGCGAAGTTGGTAAACTGGAAGACATTGAGCTCAAGTTTGATGTACCAGAGACGAGAAAAGACAAGGAACAAGAAACACAAGAACCAAACTACCATGACTACCGAGGGAATGGAGGGACGCCCTTGGTACGAGACCAAAGCATCAAGGGTCAAATGAATCTGAAACCCGTAGTGCATGTCCCCTTGCAACAACCCAAATCCACAAGCGACATACGGGGATATCCTCGTCCACAAGCAAGTAGCAGTAGTTCATTGGTTGCCTCACCGCTCCATTCCGTCTTTTCCAGTGCCACCTCGCATGCCACCGGCGCGGGCTCTCGGGAAATGTCCTTGTTGGACGCAGACGACGAGGACGACGACAATGCATCCTACACGACCTATGGAGGCGATGGATCCGTCACCTATTTTGGGGGAAAAGAGGTCACTCCCCGCAGCGTCTATACGACACAGTCGGAATTTGCCGACGACGACACAATTGCCGTGTTGGGAGCCGCCGTGTCGCATGTCTTGAGCTGCAGCTCGTACGAACCACAACAATATTCCGTGGAAGACTATCGGGAAGAGTCTGTGACTCCTCAAGCGACGGCCGGCGACGAATTATTTCGTCGGTTCTTTGGGTGTGGAGGGTGAGAGGAACAATGACGATGGGTGGGCGCGCGCAAGTTTGTAGTTATCCTGTATGGGCTTGTTGCTTTTCTAGTACGTAAAGGGGAAAGTTATTTTACATTTTGCTACCTACAGAAGAACAACTTGAAGATCAACGTAGATAGGGCACTAGGATCGATGCAGCCTGCGGCCTTGACCATCAAAAAATTGGTTGATACTCTTTGCAACTTCTCTTTTTCCATCCGTTCATGATCCGTGGCTTCCATGTGTGCTTTTGTCACCGCGGGTACAGCCATAGAGGAAAGATTTCCGTGTCCATTGCCGATCTGGGATGACAACTCTTCTGGGGGAGAAGGGCGTCTATAGCTACTATGAAAGATATCATGATGATAACCCCAAACATGTTTAGTTTATAAGCAGTAGTACATATAGGATATGACATGACATTACAGAATGTGTCTGTTTCGCTCGCTCTAAATCCATTTCATCTTGTTCTTGTCCATGTGTTCGCGACAAGAACGCATATCGTACACAATCCTCCTCTCCAAAGCGTCCTTTCGGGTAGGTCCTGCATCCGCCAGAGCACGAACGGATCGTAACGCCAATTTCAGCGTGTCCAGCTGAGATTCCCTGTCGTTTCGTTGCCGATGCACCCGGCTCATTTTGTACAAGAGCACCGCTTCGGCTCGTAGCACCGTCTGACTTCCTGGAGCGCCACCCACGCGATATCGTGTCAGAATCATGTTGAAATAGCGGAGCGCATCGGTTGTCTGACCACCACTGGCAGAGGAATCGGCCAAACAATCCAGGGTGGAGAGGACGGACGGGTTCGACCTCCCCAGTACTTGCTCTTGCAGATCGGCGGCTTCTTTTAATACAAGAGCCGCTTTCCCATGAAGTTCGCGGTGTCGATAAAGATAACCAAGATTGCAAAGAGTCGTTGCTGTTGCAAGCATGATTCCTCGGCTGTCTGGATCATCGCTCAAGGCGTTCCGCTGTATTTCCAGGGCGGTTTCAAAGGCACGACGAGCTTCCCGCAGTTCGTTGAATTCCACATGGACACAGCCAATGTTGTTGTAGATTCGTGCCGTTGAGGGGTGAAGAGGGCCAAGGGCACGTTTCCGTACGGAAAGGGCTTCACGGAAATTCCACAATGCCTCCTCGAATCGATGCAAAAGGAGATTTGTGATCCCAACCTTTACGAGCGTCACGGCGATGGACGGGTGTTCTCGTCCAAGTAGAGCTCTTCGTACCTGGGTCGCTTCTTCAAAGGCTTCAAGAGCCTCTTCACCATGTTGGACTCTCAAGTGGGCAATACCGAGATTGTAGAGTGCAGAAGCAGTGTGTTCGTGCACTGCTCCGTATCGTTCTTTTTGACATTCCAAAATGATATTGAACAACGGCAGAGCACCATCAACATCGTCACGTTTCAATCTTATGCACGCTTCTTCGTAAATTTCTGGCAAGAACGTTTTAGGACTAGATTGCATTTCTTCCATTGTGCATTGTCGTCGCGAAGGGGATGAGATCCAATCACCGCCGAGTTTTGCTAGGCCATCTTCAGCTTGGAGAGAGTCTTCCACAGAGTCACTTTCAGTCACATTTGTGTCTTCATTCGTTGATTCGGTACGCATCAAAGAAGACGGGTCATTGTCGGTTTTCTCCATTTGCTTGTACGCCTCGATAAAAGCCTTGGCTCTTCTCATGATTTCATCTCGTTCCTTGTTGCCAGTATCATATTCTCGTACTTCACGCGGACTACTGGTTCGTTCGCGATCCTTTGGTGGTTCTCGGGACAAACGACGCTCTGGACTGCGAGACGAATCAGAAATTCGTGATGGTCGTGTCACCATGATTTCCCGTTGTCTCTGGTCTGGATCGTCCTCATCCAATACTAAACCTGCCTTGGCCCATGTCGATGGTATATGCACTCGGCCATATTCACTGTCAATGCCGGCATCTCCAATGAGGCAATTTTCTTCCGTGTCAAAGGGATAGGTATTTTGGGGCAATGGCGATCGATCCGTTTCATCGGTCGGATCTCCGCTATCTTCCATTGCAACAGCATCGGAAGTGGTATTGCGGGAATGATGGTCGGGTCGATCCGGAGAAAGCGGCACATGGTGCTGTCGAACAAAGACTTTGGTACCTCGTGTAGATACTTCCAGCTCTTCACCTGTACTACGTACATTCACAACACTCACGGGAGGCGGGTAATCGTTTGCACGGTTCCGTCTGGATCGCTCGGATTGTAGGGGTTTGGTGGCGTTGCTGTTAGTTCTTTGCAGATCGGTTCCACCAGCGTTACCTCCACCAGAATACATATCAGATAATTGCACACCATCCAGGTCGCGGAATTCCTGGAACATGCGATCATTTCGTGAGCCTGGACTTTTGGCCGTAGTTTCAAGTTTCTCGACGTCGTCGTCTTCTTCTTCTTGCTCTGTGCTCAACGTCACAAATATGCTTCTCTGGGCCGCATCTCGAGAACTCCGTGAAGGCGTCGACGGCGCTCGAGAAACACTAACGGATGGAGATTTCACACTCGAGCTGTTAACAGTCGAAGAGCCCGTACTCAAAGTTCGTGCTTCCAGGGAAGTTTTGCCAGAACCTTTGCCGCAAAAGATTTGTCGCCCGGGGCTTAGCGAAGCTTCGGATAAAGACTGTGGTGTCGTTGACGAAAGTCGTCGCTTCCTTGGACTTGTTGGTGTTCCTGGACTCTTGGTGCCGCTACGAGACATGCGCGAAGGCGTACCAGATCGAGATCGCGATGGACTGTTCATCGAGGTAGACCTGGAAGCGGAATTAGGAGTGGATGGCCTTGGCGAGACAATGGTTAACCCATTGTGGGGGGAGACGCCTTCTGTCTGTGAAACAGGTGTCACTGGTCTCGAACGCTGTCTACTATTGGGGGTGTTTGGCTCTGGCGCAATGGGGATTGAGTATCGGTCTGAAGTGTCGGGTGGATGGGTTGTAAGCTGTCCCATGACACGGTCTGCAAAGTCGGGAGGTGTCTCTGGTCGTTCGCGTGAAGAACTACGGGCTCTTCTGGAAGATCGTTCAGGAGTGGTTTTCTCTGATCGACTTTTTGGCACAACCGGAGACTCAACTGACAAAACTTCTTCCGGATCCACCATCTCCATTTCATAGCCATTGTTGGATAAGGCCTTTTCGTTGGTTCCATCAAAAGAGCCACTGGACAAGGGCCTTGGTTTAGGAATGGACTGAGTCATTGCCAGTAAATCTCTTACCTGAATGGTCAAGGCATCCTGCGGTCCCAAGACATCGGTTCGAATCTAGAACGTTAGAATCACAATCAATGAGCAAAGAGTAAATCCAAAGAAAAAAGAGAACGTGTTAGCAAACAGGCGGTTCTGTATTCCGTCTCCATTGACTATTCTTGCTTCATACGTACCAGCAAGGCTTCTTCAAAGGCCGCTTCGGCATCCTGTTGTCGTCGCAAATCATGGCCGCGTTTACGGATCCATTCGAGACACAAGCCACCAATGTTGAAGAGCGTGTCGGCAATTTCCAGCGACTGTGTCAGTTTCGAGGCACTGGAGAGCGTCGTATTGACACTGGCGCTGGTATTGGAATGCGCCGTGGCATTGTCGTTGAGGACAAACAATTCCCGTTGAATCTCCAAGGCATGTTCCAAATCTTGTTTGCCCTGCTCAAAGTCTCCCAAATGCATTTGACAAACTCCCAAATTGTTGTACAAATTGGCCACGAGGGCGTGTTTGGGTCCATAGGCCAATTGTCGAATCCGTAGGGCTTCCCGAAAGGTGACGACCGCATTGTCGTATTGTTTGGACTGCAAGAGCAAAAATCCAATCCGTACCAAGGAGACAGCGACATTGGGATGTTGCGGCGAAAGGGAATCTCGGGCCGTTCGTGCCGCAGCTTGAAAGGAATGCAAGGCCAACTTGTGCGCTTCTTGTTGGACCACCGAGTCGTCGGGAGCAGCGGATGCCCGTTTGGCATGGACGGTACCCAAATTGTGATGCGCCGAAGCGACGGCGGGATGCAAGGGACCATGTTGGGCCGTTTGCCATTCCAAAACACGGGTGAAACGGGCCAAGGCTTGTTCATAGTGTCCCTGTTCTACATTTTGCATGGCCAATCGATTCCATTCATCCACATCAAATGGTTCTTCATCGTCGTCGTCCTCCTCTGGTTGTTGTTGTTGGTCATTTCCATTGCTGGGCTTTCGACGACTCGGTGACAAGGATTGGTGGTTGTTGTTGTTGTCGTCGGGCCACTGGGTGGGTGCGGGTCCTTGTCGCACATCTCCCTGTTCCAAGGCTCGTGCGGCTGCTTCCGCCGCAGCCGCTGCGACTGTGCTGGGATGATGACTGGGCGATCGAGGACTCAGTGCCGCCGATCGAGTGGATCGCGTCGGTGTCGTCGCTGTTCTTGTTGTCGTATTCCTCGTTTCGTTTTGTTGTTCGTCTGTTTCTTCGGGTGGTGGCATGAGATCGGATCGCATTTCTTCCAACATTTCATCGGAGGAGGTGGAATTGGGCGAGGGTGGTGCTTGGATGACAACTTGACGATGATAGGTGGCCACGGAATTGCGCAAAATGGGCTTGGGTCGTGATTGGGAGGCATGATGCAAGGGCCGCGTTGGTGTTTGCCGTGTGGAAGACGACGATGAGGAATCGGCGGCGGCCATTGTCTTGCGGTGTGACATTGCGGATGGTCGGGACGGGGAATGGGGTGGTGGTGCATTGCCCGTGTTGTTGTGGTTGCGGTTGGTTGCGTCGTCGTCCTCGTCCTCCTGTGGCGGCCATTGGGACACGGGGGACCATTGCAAGGAGGAGGAAGGAGGGGTGGTTGGTGGTGGTGGAGGAGGAGGCGACCGCATGGCGTCTCGGCCACCCCCACTCCCCAAGACGGGTTTGGACGACGACGACATGGGTGTCAACAAGAGCGTCACTTGGTTGCCACTGGTTCCACCATTTGTCGATGACGATGACGGTCCAAAGGTTCGCAAATTGGGCAAGTTGGAGGACAACGACGAAGTAGACGAGACGGGCACGGGTTCGGCTTCTTGTCCGCGGACTCCTTCCGGTTCCAGTTCGCCATCGTAGACACTGCTGCGGCTGCCACTTTTGGACGAACCTTGGCTAAAAGTAGAAGATCGTGCCGCTTTTTGTCGTTTTTGACTTTCATAGGCCAATCGTCGTCGTTCACTGCGATCTTCGGGCACGGGGGGTGTCAACAAGTGCGAGACATCGGACGACGACACCACGGACGATTGTTGCGACTGCGACGACGACGTGGTGACCGAAGCATCGGTGCGATCGGTGGTGGAAGCCACAAAGGTGGACGTCAAGGGCATCATGGGAGTCGAGGCGGACGAGGTGGACGAGGTACCACTGTACGTCCGACGGTGTCCCGGAGACGCATGACTGCTGCTCGTGGGGGTGGTCGTGGAAGCTGTGGAAAAGGACGAGGCAGTAGTCGAAGGTGTCGTAGCGGCCACTCCTTGGGATGGTTGCTGCTGTTGTGGTTGTTTGTAGGGGGTTTCGTACAAGGGACGATCGTCATCGTCCTGGTCATCGTCCTCTTGTGGTTGGTGGGACAGGGTCCGATGACTGGTGCGTCGGTGGGGTGCTTGTTCGGGGTAAAAGAAGGAGGCCTTGGGATTGCGTTCTTGGACCGGAGGATTGGTATTGGCCGTTCTTTGCCACGATGGTCCGTTGGTAGTACCCGCAAAGGCCGAACCGGACTCGTCAAAGGGTTCCCAGGAAGAATTGTTCGTGTTGGCATTTGTAGTGTTGTTGTTTCGACGTGGCGAGACGGGTTCCAAAACAACCAACGAGGATGCAGCAGCCTTGGACGACGATTGTTGCCGGCGTCGCCGGAGGGAGGATCCCGAGGCATCGGACGCATTGCCATCGCCACCACCACCACCATTACGGCCACCATTGCGACCTCGCGAGGACCATCGACGATTCTTGGGCGGCGGTGTTTGGCTGCTCGTGTTGGTTGGTTTGTGGCTGTTGCCAACAGTGGGTGTGGTGGTACTGGTACTACTACTGGGATTGCTGCTGGCCACCGACACGGTCCCACTGCCCGTCCGACTGGACCGTCGGGGATGTTGTTTGCGTTTCCACACCATGTGATTGGCACTGCTACTGCTGCTGATACTACTAGTGGTGGTTGGTGTGGTAGCAAAGGGGACACTGGTTTCGTAATTGTAGGACGACGGTAGTTTTGTTGGCAAGGAGGGCGTCGAGATGCGTGATTCTTCTTCGTCGTCCTGACTCTCGTGCGATCGAAAGGACACTGACGGTCCGAGCGTGTATTCGGGCAACGGATCGTCGACCGAAATGTCGTTGGACCAAGACACGACCGTCTTGTTCTTCTGTTTCGTTTTTTGGTGGTTCTTGTTTGGTTGGTGTGGCGTCACGTTCATGGACCACAACCAGAGGGACGTCTCGTTTCTTGGCAGAGGTGCAACACCACCAATCCACAGGACAAGACGAACCAATCACCCACTCTCCACAACAAGAAGATGCCTCTCTCCAACACTGCTTTTTTTCCAATCTCTCTCACAACAGGTAATGATTCGCTTCCACTGCAATCATTTCTCTCTTGCTCGATACTCTGTACTCTCTCCTCCCTTTATGGTGGTTGTTGTGTTGAGTGGTCTCTTGATTTTGTGTTCCACCACAACTCCAGTCACTGTCTGTGTTGCTTCGCGGACTTTTTTCTTGCACCTCTTCTCCCCAGAGCAGGCAAATCGTCCGACGAGAGCGAGTCCAAACAAAAGACCAAGACACAACAAAAGAGACTGCCTCTCACTCCTTTTTTCTCTTTCTGTCGTTTGTTCTGGTGTTGCTTGTTGTTGCGTGGAGTTGGACGAGACACTATCGATTGGGTCCTCTCCACAACAAAAGGGAACAGCCACAACAACAATAGAGAGAGCGAACGATATGGAGTTATCTCTCCACACGAGTTGGTTCGTGTGGGGTGGACGCAGGGGCTTTGTTCGGTGCGATGTGTATGGGCGAGGCGACCCCACTTTTTTGCGAGCACGACCCTCGCTACTGTATTGCCCTGGGTCGCTTTCGGGGAGGGCCGAGTCCGCGCCAGTCAATTGTCCCAATGGATTTCAAGAGTAAAATTTTGGTGAATCGCACAAAACCCTAGTCGGCCTCCCTTCCGAGTGCCATCCCACCCATTCTCCAAGAAAAGATCCCACGCAGAACAAGAGAGATGTCAAAATAGAGATCTTTTGTGGGGGCACTGACTGTCAAGAACGATCGTAGAGGTTCTCGTCTTGTTGTTGTATTCTCTCGGGTTGTGGTGGGTTGGGTTTCTGTGTTGTTGTGGAGTGGTTCGGACAAGGGAGGTCCCAAAAACGACACTACAACTACTAGCAAGAAGATGACAAAGCGCCGAGTGTGTACCTGTTGTCACGACAGGGCCGAGGCCACAATCGATCTCACGCACGAGTTTCAAGAATCTTTGGGAATTCGCGACAATTATGCTTCTACCACAATGAACAACAAGAACAACAAGAACTCGTCTCGATTGGCTCGAATCTTGTCCCATTTTGGATGGGCCGTGGTGCAATTGGATCCATTGGCTCTGGTTCGGGCCGATTCCCCGTCGTCGTCGTCGTCCCCACAGGTTCCTCATGCCCTGTCCCCACGCTTGTGGAAAAAGAACCAGGATCATGCCAGCCACTGGAAATCCATGCTCTGGAATCTCTTTGCCAAAACGAGTAC
Source organism: Epithemia pelagica (assembly GCA_946965045.2). Classification (NCBI taxonomy): domain Eukaryota; phylum Bacillariophyta; class Bacillariophyceae; order Surirellales; family Surirellaceae; genus Epithemia; species Epithemia pelagica. Next base: position 3,412,764 of record OX337231.1, on the reverse strand, counting down.
AGGACCACAAGACGACACTGACAACGACAACACGGACTCTTTCAGGACGAAAATTCCCGGTGGTATCTACCGTCAAGCCGAAAGTGGATCGGCCACGAGTTTGCAGGTGGAACCCAAGGAATCGTGGGAAGTGTCGCGGCGATTCCTGTCGTTGTCGACGACGCTGATAGTGGAACCCAACCACAACAACAACAACCGCAATTTCAACAACGATTGGGACCACGAGTCGCTCGTCTTGTACGATTGGATTCAATTGTTGCATCAAATTGCCACCACGGTCCGTCAAACCTTGGAATTGCCTCCCAATGTTTTATTGTGCGAGGAACCAAACGACCACCACCAACCAGACACCCAGACCGACCACGGGGACCATTCTTGTAGCATGGATTTGTTGCGCGCCTTTTTCTATCACACCGTGCCGCCACCCAAAGACGCCGACGACGACAACGTTGTCTTGGGGTCCAGTCCGCATTCCGATTGGGGATCCTGGACTGTCGTTTGGCAAGACGATGTGGGTGGATTGGAAACCTACTGTCACGCCTGTCGTACCTGGAATCCCATTGCTCCGTCATGTACCATCCATGCAAAGGACAAACTTTTCTTTGTCGTTCATGTCAGTGACTTGACCAGTTTGGCCTTGGGGTTGGCCGCGGCGGCACCCACGCTCCGTACCACCACGGACCCGCAGCATCCGGACGACGCACAACACAAACACGACGACGCGGCACTCCACGTGTCGTGGCCGTCTCCCCGCCATCGCGTCGTCTCTCCCCAACAACAATCCCAACCACAACAAGAACCACAAGAACCTCGTGTCTCGTTGGTTTATTTTGCCTATCCACCACCGCACCACTCCTTGGCGCAAGTGGTAACCCAACTCCAACAGGCGGCTCACGACACACCGCAGGCCACCTATCTGCAACACCACAACAACAACGACAACAATAACAAGGACTCGACGACCGATATGACAACAACGACTTGCACGCATCCTTCTTGCCGGGACGTGCCACGAACAACAAGGAGGTGTTTGGTCTTGGACGATTATTCCCTCTTGCACAACCAGGCCGCGAGCAGTCCTTCTTCTACTACTTCTACTCCTCCTTTAACGAGTAGTGTGACCCAACAGCTTCAGGACATGATGCACACTCCCTTGCAACAAGTACTGGACGACAAGTGGAATCAAGTCCAACGGTCCTAATTCTTCTTTGTTCCCTGACCCGGGAGTCGGTTGTGCCGTATAGAAAAGAGAGAGAGAGAGAGAGACGGTGGTGATCCTTTTCGTGGATCCAAACCCCAAAGATAAAGGAGGACCCAAAGTGTTTTCGTTTGGAATGCATGTTGTTGCCCATAATCTTGTGAGCATGTGTGAGGAAGTTTGACGACGTACTTGCTTGTGCCACATACTCCTACCAACCATACGCAACGACTGCCCATGTGGCTCTCTCTACCTCCTCCCCGTGTTGTGTGCAAAGGCACTTCACGGCTATTGTTCCTACAAAAGAGAAGCAAACAGTCCCAATGGATATGGAATGGATCGAATGAAACCCAAATGAGTGGATTCCCAGTCCCTTGGAATGGAGCAGAAACGGAGAACGTGCGTTCTCTGCTGGTTTCTCACACGCTGTCTCTCGTTTCTCCGTCCAATGTTGGTTCGTTTGCGAAAGACAAAGTGATCCATGGCATGATATCTATAGTTTTGATTTTATAGGCCAGAGCATTCGTTGCTACTCCTAGCTACTCCACATCGGCACCAGTGTCGTTTCGATAGCTTAAATAGTAGAGTCGTGAATCGTGAGTCGTGACAATGATTTCGGTCGCGCTTGCGAATCGAAAAAATCTTTTGGTGAAAAAATGTGATCTTTCTCTCGATGGCTCTCATGCTTGAGTTGTGTTCGGATTGTTTTTCTGAATGAGAAAAGGAGGTTCGTTGTTGTTCTTGTCCTTGCTGCATCCGAGCAAGGGTTGGAGACTTGGCTCTTTGGTTCCAGCAGCCGCCGCCGCAACTGGTTGTGCCGGTCATTCCTACAAGGAGGCAACCTATTGTGCCCCAACAACCCACACCAAGAATTGGGCAGCCTTTGTAGTTCCTACTGGGCGCTCCTTATTTTCTAGTGCCACTTCTTGTCCAACAAGAAGAACAACATCACAGTCCTTGCGGGTACCGTGGAGCCAGCGTTTCAAGGCCCTTTCTCTACGCGCTTTCCAACAAGCAACAGTTTCACCAAGCCAACGGTTCCTGTCCACCACCACCATGACGGATTCGACAACGACAACGACAATTCCAGAGACCATGAAGGCGGTTGTGGTTCGCGAATTGGGCAATGCCAATGTGTTACAGTACGAAACCGACTATGCCGTACCCACCTTGAAACCTGGCCATGTCTTGGTCCACAACACGTATTCCGGTCTCAACTTTATTGACACGTATTTTCGCAAAGGCTTGTATAAACAAGAATTGCCCTTTGTCGGTGGACAAGAAGGAGGAGGCACCGTCGTGGCCATGCATCCCAATGACGCTGACGACGACGACAAGGACACGGCGTTTCCCAAGGTGGGTGACCGGGTTGTGTACATGGCGTTTGGATCCTATGCGGAATACACCTTGGTTCCTCGCAACAAACTCGTGCCCGTCCCCGACGACCTGGAATTGGACCTGGCCGTGGCCTGTATGATTCAAGGCTTGACGGCACAGTACCTCGTGTCGTCGGCTCATGCCAACTTGATTCAACCGGGCGAGTGGTGTCTCTTGTATGCCGTGGGCAGTGGCACTTGCCAATGGGCCGCCCAAATGGCC